>JAJOOR010004620.1:0-56788 GCA_036250505.1 Solanum acaule
AATACATATATTCATGAACCAATATCATGGGTACAAACAACTCCCCTCCCCCCACCCCCAATCTCTCTCTTACTCATACTTCCAGCAACAAATCATGGTCCAGACTCCGGAGTGTTGGTACATACCCATATGTATAATCCGATTTGTATTGATAGATACAGTAGTGATTTTGACAAATGGCACCACAGTAGTATGTAAAAGGCATATTGTTGAAGTATATCAGTTACCATTGCAGTGAGCCAACAGCAAAAATGTGTTATAACTAGGATGTAAATAAAGGGTCTTGCAAACTTCAACTATTAACTAGAAGCACCAACGAGGGGAGAATGTGAAACTGAAGAGCAGTCTATCGAAAGTCAAGTGCAGATCAATGCTCCATTGCATGTCTCAGAATAAATATCCATTTAACCCTAAGGAAAGATGCATAAAGTATGAATGTTTAAGGTTATACCCACCCTTCCTCTTCCATGACAAAGAGAGACGAGTAGGGGGAGGCCGGAGGGGGAAGGAGCTCAATAGATCACTGCACTATTTTAGCCTGACAATGGAGAAAGAAGCTTTTAAATTGCTTCACCCTCTAAGAAGAGCGCAAAAAGAAAAGCTAACATTGTTTGTCAGACTTGAGGGGTAAGGTTCGATTGCTTCAAATGTTTATATCAACTCCAGAAATGACAATTAACCTAGAAACTCTAATATGCATGAATGATGCATATACCATACGGGAGTTCTCTAACGGGTCGTTTGCTTACTGGGATCATGATACTAATCTCAATATTTGGGGCTACATTTATCTAGTGTTTGGTTATATGTATTAGTTGATACGGTATAAAATTTATGTATTATCTATTCCTGTATTCCATATGGGATGTGAGATTATAATCTGAAGATAACTTTGCTCCAAACCAAGCAACCCTCAAGTTTTTTAGCAATATACTCAGGGCTTTGGTCTAAGAGTGCATCCTATCTAAAAACCCTTGAATCAGTGAATAAAGGGACAGAGACATATCCCCTGCTTTATTTAAACAACTACGATAAGGGCTAAGGCCGTCTCTTCTTTTCCAAATCACAGCTCGTGATGTGTGAGTTATTAGGCGCACATCACGACTTCGAACCCTGCCGCAGACAAAATCCTGGTAATTAAGTTGAGAAAGGTAGAAAGGTGGCCAACTATCCAGCGAGTTAGTAACCATCTGCTCTTGGCCCTTGGGGATTTATAGGCTATTAAAAAGCGTTTCAACTAAGATGGAGTCGCGGACAACATAGTTCAATAGAAAGACTTTCTAGCAAATCTGGCCCAAGGTTCCTGTAGCATCCTCTTGATGAGAAAATCACCACAAAGGGAAGACAACCTTTTCTTGACCTGTTGCATTTTTCTGCAAGAGATCTTCTATCAATTTTTAACACATACTACATGGTTCAATATGCCTACCAATTGTGAACACATACGTGATCTATGCTTCTAGTATCAGATGCAAGGTCAACATAGAGATGATTTGACTTTCACCTTTAGTCCGTTTCAAAGTTCTCGTTCACTTCTCCTCACCCCCGCAGCACCATGTCCTTCTCAACTGTTTGTTTCTCCACCAGTTAAAATGTGACCTACTGTCATACTTAAAAATCTTAAACATGAATAAGAATAACCCAATATTCAGGTATCATATTTTATTTTACATATTGCTATACAATTCGTCCATGTTTTCTCTAAAAAATCAGATAAATGTAACTTCAAAATCTGTCTTGTTAACAAAGATGGGGGGGGGCATGGTCTGTGGATTTTCTGGTTCTTTTTCCTTATCCTCATTCTATTATGTTGGATTCTTTCATTTAGTTTCAGGCCGCGAAATATTTAGCGTGATAACTGACAGACCATTTCTTTTCCTGATAACTGACAGTTTTATCTAGTTGATTAAGATGCAAAGCTTCAAGAAAATCCTTCAACTGGTAACGATGTCACAAAATCAAGATTCAAGGGACCTAAACCATACACATATTCATGAAATTTGTAATGCTTCACTACAAATTGAAGTATTAAACATTTGATAAATTCATCAATTGAATCAAGTATCAGTTCAGTGAGCAACCAAGTAGCATATATTCAGAAATATTCAAAAACTGGAACTAACCTCTGTCAGCAAACTCAAACCCCATCATCCTTCTGTATGCAGCTAAACCGAAGAGACAAGATTACTGTTTCGAATCTTTAGAATATGTCCATTGCTATTGCAATTCAATCCACATCCACATTGTGGACAAACCAAGAAATTGTAAATGGGAAAGCTAGCCGAAGCAATTCCAACAGAGAATTCAAGATTGTCACCATTCTTAACAACCTCCACAATATTGAGCCACAGAAACAGAATTTTCACACTAACCCCATACAGGCTTGACAGCCTATTTTTAGCTATGTACCCACCGAATCTCGATTTATACCTAAGCTGATAAGAACCTTCTAATGCGAAACTGCAAGATCCATTCAGGTGGACACTGAATTCTCCGGTGTTCTTATCGAGGTCGTACCCAATAGCACCCTGTGGAAGAATTCCAACAGGGAAGCCGTAGCTTACGAGTAAGTCGTAAGCAGTGAGGGAAGTGTCATCGTTGACGGCGTCGGCGGCGGTGATTAACGGCGGTAGAGCTGTGAGGAAGATGATTAAGAGCGGAAACGCGAGGGTAACGGCGATCTGACGTGGAGGAAACATCGATGCTGCCGTATTTTGCGATGATATTCGTCTCAAATGGATATTCAGATGCAATTACTCCGATGATGAGCCGGCGATATGTATAATTGACTTTGGGGAAGATTCAATTATTGCAGAAGATGACAGAAAAAAAATAGTTCGACGTAGGTGTCTTGCATTGCATAATAATTACTCCCCCAATTTACTCTTTGTAGTTTATATGGTTGATTAGATGCAATATTTAAGAAATTGTTGTAAAACTAAGGCGAAATGATTTGGTGGACCATTGTATTTGTATGTGTTTGTATTGTGAATCATTCTACTTGTTTTTTTATCATCTGAATTCTTGAATTCATCAAACACAATATTTTAAATACGTTTTTTACTACTCAACTGTGTGTGTATCACAAACGTCTGACACGTAATTTTAAAAATAATTATAAAATGACACATGTATATATGGTCACTCCATGTCATTTTTCCTTTATTATATTTGATTAATATACCTACACTTTCTCTTTGCTATAGCCATCTCCATCCCCACAATCTCATTGCATCACTTTTTCTTATCTTCCTTACCTTTTTCCTTTTTCCAACCACTTCTACTCTTTCCACTGAAGTAAAAAATGTTGGCACAATTTCTGGTTGTTCACAATCTCTTTGGAGTTCGGAGTTGATTTTGGATTTTGTTGGATTGGGGTTTTGGTGGTGACCGGTGGCGCTAAGGAAAAATGGGGGTCTATTGGGTGGTCTGATTGTTTCTAGTTGTTTACAACTGACGACGTTGTGAAAGTCGAGACTTATTGGCGGAGTTCTTTTGGGGTTTTTATTGTTGTTGTTGTTAGTTCTCATTTATAGTTTTTGGTTGAAGCTTGCTGGAGATGGTGAGAACGAAGGTAGTTTGGTCGGAGAAGGTGAGGAGGACGAGAAGAAGGCAATAAGTTTGGGTTTGGTTTGGAACTGAAACAAGGGGTCAACGTCAAAAAAAATTTGAGTTTCTTTTGTTTGATTTTCAACTTATCTAGGTAGGTTTTCCAATTTATTTTCGAATTTATTTGTTGTTTAGAAGGCAATAAGTTTGGGTTTGGTTTGGAACTGAAATAAGGGGTCAATGTCAAAAAAAATTTGAGTTTCTTTTGTTTGATTTTCAACTTATCTAGGTAGGTTTTCCAATTTGTTTTCGAATTTATTGATTGTTTAGTTTGGATTTGATCTCTATTTGTGTCTTTGTTTGGTTTTAGGGTTTTAGTCGATTACATTGATTTTGTTGAAATTTTTTGGGGATTTTACATTTTTGTGCCTAATGTTAGTGTAAGATATTTTGATAGTAGTGTTATGCCTTCCATGGCGTGTTTCATAAGAAAAAGAGTTGTATAATAACAAGAAACGATAGAGAAGAAATTTGGGGAAAAAGAATCGAAAAAGAGGCCAAGAAAACCTTAAATTTTATCCAACAATGGTGTTAGGTGCAAATAGGAAGATGATGGCTTTATAAAGCCTTAATGTGACTGTTAGACCCTTTTCCAAGGGTCTCACGCTCCTAATAGGTGTATATCACACGCTCTTTGGTATTAACTGCCATATAGGATGTCAAGTCAATAATATTGTGTTTGATAAGTTCAAGGGTTCAGATGACAAATGAGCAAGTAAAAGGGTTCACAATACAAACACATATAACTACAAGGGTCTACCAGACCATTTCGCCTAAAACTAAAGCAAAATAAGACAAGAAATATAGAAGATGAAAGCAATAGAAATAGGGAGATAAGAGATGAGAGTTTTTCTTATTATTTCAAGTCTTCAAGCAGGGGCCAACCCTTTGTTAGTCGAATCCCCTTCGATTAGTTCGTGTGTTTAATTTTTCAAATTTTGAATTTCCTTATTAAAAATTCTAGCTCCGCCACTGTCTTCAAGTGTATACAATATGAATTTTTATGCCTCTATTTATAGTGTAACGTAGAGGCATACAAAAGATTGGTCATAAACAGAGTTAATATCTCAAAATGTCACTCAACTTTAAAAAAATTATCTAGTAAAGTCATTAAACTTTTTCTTATATCAGTAAAATCACTCAACTTAGTTGTTTGTATCAATAAAATTACTCAATTTAGTTGTTTGTATCGATAAAATCACTCAATTAAATATATGATTTTATTTTGATTGATGCATATGCAATTAAACCAAATTCATTCACAATTCTATCCATTAACACAATTAAAAAATCCAAAACTTGTTTACTTAACTAAATCGTGCTCGCTGGATTGACAGAACTCTTCAACTTGTCTCTGTTTTCACGTTTATCGTCCATAGCCTGACTGAGAATGGGATAACAAACAGCAATCTACATTGACAGAGCTAATAAACTTACCCCTTTTACCCACCGTCTGTGTGTTTGAAGAGTGGTATGTCATACTTTAATGGTGTTTTAGCTGATCGTATTGCTCTTTGGAAAGACCATGAACTGAAGGGTTTGATCCCATGGCCTTTGCTCATCCATTTGGAATGCATCGATTGTCAAGTAACAAAACATAGTTTCTTAATTGGGTTAATAGGTAGAATTGTGAATACATTTGGGTCTAATTGCATGCGGATCAATAAAAATAATGTCATATATTTAATTTATAATAAATTTAATTGAGTGATTTTATTGATATAAATATCTAAGTTGAGTGATTTTTCTGATACAAAACAAAGTTCAATGACTTTACTAGATAAATTCCTAAAGTTGAGTGACCTTTTGAGATATTAACTCGTCATAAACATGAATGTAATAGAGGAGATTATAGAAGTGAAAGGTTACAAGAATAATAGTTATAAATTTGGAGGTTATGGTTATCTTCATAATGGAGAAAAGTAATGGAGATAATGGGTGAGAGTAACTTCTTGGTGTAGTGGACATCCACACTATAATATTTTATAACATTCCCCCTTGGATGTCCATAGATAATATGCCTCATTAAAATCCTATGGGAAAAAATCCTAGTGAAGGAAAAAGAGTACACATATCTTTTAATACTATTTGAATGTTGCCTCGTTAAAAACCTTTTCAGGAAAACCCAATTGGAATAAAATCATGGTTAAGGAAAAGAGTACAACACGTATTTTTCTCCCCTTGATAAACACTTTACTTGATATTTCATAAATGATGCATTCCAATCTTATATCACAACTTCTCAAATATTGATATTGATAATCCTTAGTGAATAAGCTTACAAGATTATCATTTGAATGGGTCTTTGAACATCTATCTCACCATTTTTTTTGAATATCATGTGTGAAAAAGACTTTTGGTGAAACATATTTTGTCCGATCTCCTTTGATTGTATCATCCCTTCAATTGAGCTATATATCATTTTCGTATATGGTGGCTGGAATATCCTTTTCAAAAGGAAATCACATATTTTCTGAATATGATAGATTATGATTCCAACCAAACACACTCCTGACTTAATTCATAGATCAACATTATTTCTGCATGATTTGAAAAAGTGATTACTAATGTGATTCTTTGAATGTCAAGATATTATTGTGTCTCCATATGTAAATAAATAGTCCATTTGCGATCGAGCTTTATGGAGATCAAATAAATATTCTGCATCTACATAATCAAATCATTTCTGACTCGGGGATTGATCATTTCAATTTTATTGAAGCTCGTTTTTTCTTCTCAAAGAAAATCACACATCTTTTATGTGTTGAGTCACTTGCTTTGTTAGTTTCTTGTCATAACTTGAATAATAATATGACAATCCTTTCACATAAATTTCGTTATGTATATTAAATAATCTTCTAGTATTTGCATAACCAACAATCTATAACTCAATGGAATTGCGTTAAGACCTTTTAAATCCTTCAAGGATTTTCATATAACATCCATCATCTAGTTAGACATAATAGTCATTCATTATACATATTCAAGTATTTCAAATTGCCAGACTGAAACAAGTCTCATTGCATCCACCACTAGAGAATATATCTCCATTTAATAATGTCAGGATTTTGCGAAAACCCTTTATGCCCAAGGCACAAACCGTACTTTATATCTTACGGTTATATTTTCGCACAATGATTCATTTGTACCCTACTGACATATATTTTGATCTATGAACTATAAGTTCAAAAACATCACTTTTCTAAGTGAAATAAAATATATTTGAATAATGCATTTTATTTGGCCAATCATTTATCTGTCCACACTATATGACAAATTTGAATTTAAGATCTTCGTAATCATTTATAGCACTGAGTGCTACTTCATATCAAAAGATACTGTCAACAATCATTTTTATTCGATTCCAGTACGACATAACTTATTGAGATCTCTCTATTTTTCATCATTTTCAGGTACCTGAACCTTTGCCAAGATTTTATGAAGTGTTATGTCATAGTGCTCTTTCAAAACACTTACCTCATTATCATGACCATTTTGATAATTTGTTCCTCTCCTTCCTCAAGGAGTTTTACGTTTGGAATCGATTGGTCTATCACGCTTCTGGCGTACATAGACTCTGTCCAAGGACTATTTATTAGAGCATTTGCAGCTTAATTAAAATATTGGGTCAGCAAATACATCTGGCAAATTATTTGCAATATTTTACAAATGAATTATCTCTTGAACTTTAAGTTCACATTTTTTTTAACAAGGATCTAGATAATTCACCCCACACATAATTTTCAGCTACTAAGCATATCTCCCCCTAATGTTAGGAAATCTAACATTTACCCCCAACCTCATTTGGGGATCCATCTTTGTGCGTGGTGGAGCAATACAATCATATGTGCACACATCAAATTTTTAGATGGAAATAATTTGGTTCCTGACCCTGAACCAATTGTGATGGGAGAACTTTGTTGGTTTGATGCATACACGTTAAATAAACTCATCTCATACCAAATTTTATATGAGAGATTTGTTCTCCTAATCAATAGTCTAGCTATAATTGTAGGCAAACAATTTCTGCTAAACCAATCAATATTATCAACATAATTTTATAGTTTGAAACTGTGCTCTTAATTTAACAAATTGAGCAAATAACCTACAAAAATCAATTTGTAAGTTGATACAAATGCACATATGACCATACCATAGATGCATCTATTAAATCATAATAGTAAGCGATCCACATGGCAGGTGAACGGGTCCATATTCACCTTTTTATATGTTCCAAATAATTTCAGGGGATACAATCTCAACCTTAGTTGGTACAATGATCATTTTATCATGAGAACAAGCAACACATGAGAATTCTTGAAGAATCTTTTATTTCTTCAACATATAACCACACGAATTTTCAATTCTTTTGCATCACATTTGAACGGAAATAGTCAACCGATTATTCCAACTAATATTTATTCTAGTAAACTTCTAGTTTACTTTTGCATGTAATTTCATCATCATGCATATATTTGTATACAACAAACAAGAGAAAGGCGGGTAACCTTTTATGGAAATATTCATAACCCGCTTTGACTGTAGTAATCTGAAGATATTTAATCTTTTAAAAATTTACAGTTTCAATATAATAATTTTTTTTTCAATTTCTCCGAAACTTAAAAAGTTTCTTTTGAAACTTACTATAACCTCAATATTCTGAACTATTTTCATTTCTGGATAGTAACAAATTAGTTCTTCCGAAACTCTTAATTAAGTTTGTGTACTGCCACAAATTTCACAACACCATTCTGATGGTGACCATCTCCTTCAAGGAGAAAATTATTATTATTGCCATGGTTAAAATTATTACATGCAAAACTTATTTCTTGACAATCAATGACAAATTTGTGTTGCCACACAATAATATTTATTTTGATTATGACCACAACCTTTATAGAAAAGAATTTTTTATTTCTTTTGTCCTCCAATAGTTCATAATAAAACATACCACAATATTTGTGTAGTACTCAAAGTATATGACCAAAATGATCATTTATGTCAAAATATATTTTTTCAATATCTCAAACCTCCAGTAGAGGTGAGATGTGACATTATCCAACCATACATGAACGTGTCCTTATCCATACGAACACAAGTCACATTCTCTTCAAGAAATGAACCATAACCATTTGTACATGCTCCATAAGTTTTTATCAGAAACTCATTGTCATGTTTTGGCATTATCAAATTTATGTGACTCACCTCAACATCACTTTAAAAGGTCAAATGTACCAAATGTACTATCATTTTGTATTTTTTTATTTTGATGGAGGATTTACAAAACTTTTCAAATTGGCTTGCATCAACAACAACGTGCCCAATATCTTTTCATACCACTTTGATGGATAAAAATTGCATTCACATTTGAAGGACCATCTTAAGAAACAATGTGCCCAATAGCCTTTCATACCACTTTGATGACCATTAACATTTTACCACACTCATATTCATACATTCAACCACTTGTCATTTTTCAGACATATTATGCACTGCTAGCACATTCACATAAGAGAATGGAGCAAATCAATTGAGCGGATTTCATATTTTTTATCAAGAGCATATCAATTTGCTCAGTCATCATTATATCATCAAATAGTGCATTGAGACTCAAACTCAATGTCTTACCTATGTAAAGACGTTTTAGGCCATAACTTGATGGGACTCAAACCCAATACCTTATTGTCTTGGTGCGATGAAACTTGAATCCATCATCTTATCCTCAATCAATAATATAATAGGTCACCCAATTTTATGTACTAATAAATCATAATTAAAGTAACAAAAATACAAAATCAACGGTATAATACGTCAACCAATGGTAGAATATGTCAACCTTAATATGTTAAATACCAGTTCCAACATTAATAAAATGATACTAGAAACTCAAAAGTGGGAAAAATTAAAGTCTCATTAACCAAATTTTCTTAATCTTCATTGGAATATTAAAATTACTACTATTCCTAATTTAAATGACTTATCAAAGTGATAACTTTTTTTCATTAATTCAACAAGAAAAAAAAATCTGTAAAAGACTTATTCAAGAAAGGAAAACAATTTGAATAGTTTTAATGTTCTTCTTTTTGGCCTTCTCAAAGTGAAGACGAAAATGTTCAAATAAGTAATAAAAAGAGTGAATAACTTGACCCAACTAGATGATCTGTTTATTAGAATGATCTAATAGTTTATGTATCTGATGTGATGAAACATTGGTTGTTCATCTATCTCAGTTGGTTAGAGACTCGTACTGATAATGTGTTGTAAAATTAAAGCAAAATAAGACAAGAAATATAGAAGATGAAAGCAATAGAAATAGGGAGACAAGAGATGAGAGCTTTTCTTATTATTCCAAGTCTTCAAGTGTATACAATATGAACCCTTATGCCTCTATTTATAGTGTAACATAGAGGCATACAAAAGGTTAGTCATAAACATGACATTAACATGAATGTAATGGAGGAGGTTATGGAAGTGAAAGGTTACAAGAATAATGGTTATAAAGTTGGAGGTTATGGAGGTTATGGTTATCTTCATAATGAAGGAAAGTAATGGAGATAATGGGTAAGAATAACTTCTTGATGTAGTGGACATTCACACTATAATAAATAGAAATGATTTTTTTATTTTCTTGATCTACATCTTGATCATCATTAGTATAAATATAAAAATTATTTCATTAATAATAAGCAGAAATTAAAATTGGATTTTTCTAATTGTAAAAAAAATGACACACGTGTCATGTAATTGAGGGAGAGGGATCACATTTTTTTTTTACGTAAATTCCACTAATTTAAGAGCCGCTTATTTACATACATTACAATTTATAATTGAGCAACTTTCACATATAGCAAACATAAAAATCATATTTGTATGTTATAGCTATAATTTGCATAATTACGCTCCATAACAAATTTTATGTTTGCTATGGAACTTTTGATTTGTATAATTCGCTAGATACTCCAATTTTATACAAATTATTTAGTTTTGTATAAATTCATTTATACATTGTAATTTGTATAATAAGATGTGTATTTGTATAATTATAAGTGTATAAGACGAAAATATATATATATTTGTATTTGTATATACACTTTTATCTCGCTTTATACAAACACAAACACATTTTATACTGAAAATGCTAATTGTATATCGAATCAGATGGCAAAAAAATAGGATGTTTGCTGCGAATTACAAATAAAATAAACTATGACTATAACATTTAATTTGAATTAATAATTTGTTATTTCATACAATTTTTCCTTTATAATATTATGTATCTTATCAGATTTTGATGTCTCTAGATATGTTTAGATAAATGTATCTCAAATACATGGGTCAAATTTAGGTGTAATGTATCTGAGACACTAACAGTTTTGTTCGCCTCTCTCAATGTTTTTTTTTTTTTAATATCAAATGCATGTGAATCATTTTAGATACATATATATAATGTGTGTTTACTGTGATTCACATATTTTTTAAATACATACGAATCTTGTCCACCTCTCTCTAATAAATATCACTCATCTCTCTTCCTATTTTTATGTATTTAATAGCAAAAAATACATAAAAGTATAAGATGGATAAAAAACTCCTAATTAGTGGTAAAATACATAATTTTTTTTTGATAATATAAGTAATATTATATATATATATATATAGTGAAGCAAATCTAATCATGTAGTTTCCCCTTTCTCAGTCCCTAAAACCTGCAATTATCTAATGCACACTATACAAATTAGGACGGCATATCGATCGGTTTTGATTTGATTTGGTTTAATTTAATTTTAAAGTTATCGATTTGATTTATCGATTTTCGATTTGTAGACATGCTAAGCCGTTATAAAGTCATTATGGTATTGACTTATCAGTTATCAATTTATTGATTATTGATTATTATAGGTTTGGCTATTGATTTACCGTTAAGATTTGAAACATAAAAAAGTCATCAAAAATCACTTATAAAGAAGGTGATAAACCAAACGAACCATATACATGAGTTGACAGATTATATCTTGTTAAAAAACAAACACCAACACAATGTAGAACTGAGACAATGTGAAACTAAAAGTCAAGAAATTTTTATATATGGAATGATATAAATGTAATTTCTTAATTTACTATCAAATTATTAATTAATCCGTTAAAAATAAATTATCCAATAAAAAAAATTCAAAATTGTTATCACAAGCTAAACCAATAAATTAATAACTTTATTTAGATTGTCAATTTCGAGTATATTTTAAACAATCCTAAGATAAACCCATATTCTAAACTAAAACTCATATACAATAGTTCACCAACCTGTAAAAATAAACCCACTCAAGTAAAATAGCTCCCAAATCACTTAAAATTAGCAAATCACATGGAAGCGCATCGCGGTAGCAAATCACATGGAAGCGCATCGAGTAAACCCCTTCTAATTATGGAGGGTAGATATAAATATCGAAAAATCAAATTGAATTAGTTTGATTCGATATTGATGTTTTTTTTTTCAAAAGTTCGGTTCGCTAGTAGGATTCCAAAATATGAATTTAGGAAAAAAGATTGAAATTGTCAATATGCTTAACAGAAATTTTTATTTCAACTTCATAGGTAGAAAAAGTAGTAGTACTATACTACATAGATGAAACTCCACAGAGATATATGACAAAATACATATTCATTCCAAAGGAGCATCAAAAAGCATATGCTTCCAGTTCCGTGGGATTCTGAAATACAAACTTACCCTAATTCCAAAATGAACCATCCATTTTAGCTTAATTTCATGTAAAAAGTATTCATTATCCCTTGAACTTGAAACTTTTTATTCGGTGTACATCTAAATTATATTCCGTTTTAATTACCCCGAACTTGTTTATTCCTCCATCACGTACACCTTTTTCGTCCACCTGCTCCTATTGTGACTACACGCGCGCGACAGCTGGCAAAAGTGGTGATGTGAATTTCCACCTGAATAAATAATAACCACCTAGATAAATTAATATTGCAAAAAATAAATTTCTTAAATTTAAAATTCATTGTTTAAAAGTTATTTTTGAATAAGGGTTGATTTTGCGAAACTCCTTCTGGATTTAGGTTTTTCTAGACGTGAAGTTAGTCGATTAAATTTCAAATTTATCTGAAATTTTTATCAAGTAAGTATTAATCTTTGTTTCCTTTACTTTTCATTTACATTTTGCCCTATTTTTCGTTTAAAATATGTCAAATATTAAAGAAAAATAGAGATTTTGCAATTTTTTTTTATCTTTGTTGCTTTATGATGTGGAAATCACTTCCTCACGCACCTAGTAGAGTGTGATGTCAATTTCTATGCCAGGTGGACAATAAAGATGTACGTGACGGAGGAATAAACAAGTTCGGATTAATTAAAATAAAATTTAGTTTAGGTATACATTGAATAAAAAGTTTCAAGTTCAGGGTAATGAGTACTTTAACCTAATTTCATCCTAATTTACAGTCAATTTCTGAAAATTTCAGTTAACTATTCAAAACGAAGAGATAAGCTGCTTCAAATCGAACTTACCAGAGCCATTTTCTCCAGAATCCACACAATCAAATCCACATCCACACTGTGGCGATTCATAGAAGTTATCAATTGCAAAATCAGCAGAAGCAATACCGACGGAGAAATCGAGATCGTCGCCGTCACGAGTAACTTCCACAATATTGATCCAAAACAAAAGCAGTTTCACCTGTACGCCTTTCAAATTCGCAAGTCGATCCTTAGAGATTTTACCAGTAATCTTACTCATATACTTGAGATTATAGCCGCTTATGCTGAAACTACACGATTTGTTAAAGTAAACGGCGAAATTGCCCGTCGTTTTGTTGAGTTCGTACTTTGTTACGCCCTTTGGAAGTATCCCTACCGGAAAATCGTAATCCTGTAAAATCTCGTACACCGTTGGGGACTGAGAATCCTCGTCGCCGATGACCGGAGAAGCAGCACAGAGTAGGAGGAGGAGGAAGATGCATAAGGGAAGGGCTACAGAAGGCATATCTTGTTAGTAGTTAGCGAAACCAAATTAACTTGAAATTGAGATATTACTCTTATTTATTGAGGGGCTTGAATTTGAAATTTGTGCTATTGAGTAGCTATGGGGTGCTCCTGTGAAAAACGTTGGTTAAATGTGGATGACCGCGAAAATAAGTTATTTTAGAATTAATTATTTCATAGTTAAGATAAAAATAATATTGATATATCAAAATAAGTAATTGCCCATAAGTTATTTCATCATCTTATTGCATGATGCAAAGATTCAAGATGTTGAGGTGGATATATGATCATATAAAGAGTGATAAGATAAAAAAGGATGATATATTTGAAATAAAGTGAAAGTGGTTTTTATGACGGATAAGATGAAAGAAGTGATAGTTTGAATATATAAAAAAGAAATACGTAGATGCATCACTAAAAAGGTGTGAGAGATTGATTACAAAAGATACAAGAGGAGAGGTCGATGTAGATCGAAAAAGTGTTGTAGCTTGATAAGATAAATTTTTAAATTATCAAGGATATGATCTATGTAGATCGAAAAAGTGTTATAGCATGATAAGACAAACTTTAAATTATCAAGGACATGATTTGAATATGAAAAACACATGATAAAATAGAAAGTTAATAAATAATAAGGAAAAATTGTGTTTGCTATTATACTAATCTTATTATTATAATTCTTATTTTTGATATCCGATGATTATTGTTTTCACTACTCTATCTTAGTATGTCGGAGTTGTTAGTCACTTTTGACCTTTTTGGTTACTTTCTACAATCGTTTTCCTTTCTTTTAATTTTAGCTTTAAAATGTGGCTCTTTTAACTCTAGATATCCACCAGAATAATTTAAATAGAATTACCCAGATAATGAACTCCAGAAAGATAGAATAGAAATTAGTATGAAAAAATATATTAAAATAATCAAAATGAATGAAAACGTTCAATTCAACGAAAAATCGTGAATAAGAGATCATAAATTTAAATCATTTACTATAAAACTTATTTTTTTAGAACAAGGCAAATGCACAAATGCTTAACGTGGCAAACCCACAAACACACACACACTCAAATGCTGCACGTGTCCTCTTCTTTTAAAATATCATAATATTTTTAATTTCATAGAAAATAATGTTTGAACTCATTCATTGCAAATATAAAAATACATCAATCGTAGTTACCAATAACAAAAATAGTTGAATTGCATATGAATTATATGGAATGCTTATTTTTACCCTATTACAACTCCTTCAATGGTGATGCCCAAACATGTATTCTTAAATCGGTATGACTGTTTATTCTTTAATAAAAAAATTCAATTTCGACTTTGAATATGAAATTTTTGATTTTATACTGCGTGAATTCAAATATGAGATTTGATAATAGGGAGCATTGTTCCTTAAATAGGTGATGATGAGATGCATACAAATTTAAATTAATCGAATATATTAAATTTTAATTATCAAATAGGAGTAATTAAACAAAAAAAAAAATACTTTGTTTAAGCTATTATTCTTAACCACTGTGAACTGATATTTCTTTTTGAAGTGGGTGAGAAAAATAAGGAGTGTGATGAAAACTGTTGGACAGAATGAAGGGTTGTCATTAATGTATTTTTGTCTTGTTGTCTAAGCTACATTACAAAATTTGACCAAAGCTTGCATCTCTAGGCACATTATTTTATTACATTTAATACTTGCACCATTTTTTCCCAAGGAAATTGACATTAACCATATATTTTTCTTAATATATTGTCATGTTGCGTTAAAGTCAATTAAATTAATTTTCAAAGTTAAATTTTTAAAGTTATATTAATTTACATTAATTTGAAATTTTAATAAAAAAATTTAGATATTCAAAAGCTATACAAAATTACTATAAATTGTAATTTTTTTGCATATTAATATGATGAAAAAATTCATTATAAAATATTAATCAAAGTTCTTATTATTTAATTCTAAAAAGAAAAACTATAACAATTAAAAGTGAATGAATAACTAATATGATAATTAGTTGGGGCAAGTTTCATTATGGCATGCAACTCCCTGTCCAAGGCCCAAGGGACCTTTAAAAAAGACCCTCTCAATAGTTTGAGACTTCCTTTTTCCCTCCACTAGAGATCTCGAGTTCAAGCCTTAAATATAGAGAAAAGATCTCGAGTTTAAGCCTTAAATATGGAAAAAAACTTGTTAAATATGGAGAAAATCTTGTTGTAAACACCACTCGTATGATCCCAGTAGTGCACAATTTAAATTTAGTCAAAGCTCCTTAACTAAAGATCTTGAGTACGCCATCTTGAGTACGCCCTGAATATGGAGAAAATCCTACGAAAAGGACCACCGTCCCATGCAGTGCGCAATCAAATTTAATTGAAACTCAAATTTAATCGAAACTCCTTAATTAGAGGTCTTAAGTTCCAGACCTAAATATGGAGAAAATCTTATTAAAAACACCACCTCGAATGGGACCTATAGTGCACAATTCAAATTTAATCGGAGCTTCAGTACGAACTCCGAACACTTATTAGCCTTCAAATTTGAAACTAAGAACATATTGAACTTTCCCCTCAATAGTTGCATCATAAGGTTTCTAGTTATCCACATTTATGATGTATGTAGGTGAAATTTGTTTCCTTGTGTACCCTTTAACCAATTTTATTTATGACTTGAGGACAATGTTATCTAAGATTACTCTTCCTGTATAGGAGAGTGGTCAGAAAAACCATCCTCACTGAATTGGGCAGTAAGTGACCCATATTAATATAAGAAAAATCTTTTTTTATAGAAAATTTGGTCAGAATGATAAAATAACATATTCCACGCTATGTTATTTTATCTTTTTGAACATTTTTACCTTTAAACTTTAATACATTTTAATAAAAATGAAAAAAAGATCAGTTTATTTCGTGACCAAATGGCCCCAAATACCATAGCTATTCAAAAAACAGATCATTTCCACTACCAGAAAACAAAAAACATAATTAGATTTCAATCAAAGTACCTAATCTAGTCTAGAAAGAAGACACAAGATAGTTACCTCCATCAACACAATTCAATCCATGCCCACACTGTGGACATTCCTCAAAGTTCTCAACCGGAAAATTCGCCGAAGCGAGTCCAATTGAGAATTCAAGATTCTTACCTTTTCTCTTAACTTCAACAATGTTAAGCCATAGCAACACCACCTTAACACTAACACCACTCAATTTCTTAAGCCTGCCTTTAGATATAACCCCTTTTATAACAGGCTTGTAATTCAGTTGATAGGAGTTCTCCAATTTGAAGCTGCAGGTAGAATTAAGATAAGCTGAGAATTCACCTGTTTTTGTGTTCAATTTGTAGTCTTTTACCCCTTTTGGAAGAATCCCCATTGGGAAATCATAACGTTGTAGCTCTTCGTAAGCTGATAGCTTCTCATTTCTTGAAGCTGCAGTGGCAAAAAAGAAGAGAAAGAGGTAAAAGATACTTCTTGACATTTTTTTGAACATTGATCTTTTGGTTGTTCCAAAGTTCACCGTCTTATAAGGGTGAATACATAATAACATGGTGAGATTAGAGGTTGACAGATGTTTGTTTTATAGGTATGATGACAAACTTGTTTGTTGCTCTGTTTTTTTGTCCACGTGTCCTTACTATAATTTGTACAGCAAAATAGTCCATTGGATTGGTAGTTGATTCAATACGCGTAAACTGAATCCAACACCATGATTATAACGATAAATCCATCTAGAGAACTCTTTGGCCCAACCGCAACATCCAAAACTCTGGAGATGATGGACTAGCTTCTGTATTCTCCATTCAAATATTGAACTTAACTCACATGGCATATGACTCGAAAGCCAAGTAGAGTAATATGCATGAAGTAGTCAGATATTTCTTCTAGACACGGCTTGGCCATCTTGGACTTGAACCAAAGACCTCATTCATGAAGTAAATCAACGCACATATGATCCAACCAATAGGGAGAGAATCAATAGATTCCTTTTCAGCAGCGATTCAAAATACAAGTCCCTCAACTTTTTACGATTTGAGCTGGACTAGCTACCATGTCTTATTCTAGCCCAGTACCAAGTAATTACAAGTCTCTTAATGAAATTATTCCAATAGGATCACAATAACTATTATGTTCTCAATCGATCACATTCAAACTAGTACTAATGCTCCAGGTTTAATGAGAAAAGTGAAATTTATTAGAATCACTGTATAAATAATCCAATATCATCCTGTAGATGCCGGGTTCACCTAGTATTTTCAGCATGGAGTATAAATTTAAGTGTAAAAATTCACTAAAATTGTAATGAATAACGAAGCAGCAGCAGCTTCTCATTGATCTGCAGAAGCCATTTCTCATATGCAAGCTGAAGTTTTGCTAAGTTAAGCAGAAAATAAGTCGAACAAAAGATGTAATTATTCTACCGAAAGAAGCCAAACGAGGAGAGACTAATCAATGCAGGAAATTACTAGTTCATGACATAAAAAGACTATATCTGAGTTGCAAAAGAATATGACCACAAAATAGAAAAGAATATGCTCTGAAGAATAATACAGCAATCAATGTGGAACTATGGGAGGAAAAAATTACGTAAATGGTAGGCAATTTGCAGAAAAGGAAGCTAGATATGAAATCAGCAAGTAATCAACACAACTACTATATGGAGATCTCCCTAGGAACATAACATACAGAGATTTGCAGACTCAGTTGACATCCTTCAATCTTTTTATCAATGCATCAAGAGATTTCTTTTTAGTGTTCTGCTTAGCTCCCCTTGTGCCAAAGGACCCAAAAAGTCTGTCTGTTTGATCCTTCATCTTTTCCGAGATAGTAACAACTTTGCGGTAGTCCAAAGCATTATAACTTCTCTCTCTAATAACTGGATTCAGGAAATTTTCTGGATGATTACTCAAGAGTAGATTAACCAACTGCCTGGACTCGGCCAATGCTGCTTTCAACTGACTAGCATCTGCTTCAGATAAGAGAAGAGTTTGGTTTTCAGCAAATGATTCCAACATATGGATATCGACATCAAGAGCCATAACAGCATTCACGTTGAACCTTTTAACTGATTCCCCTAGTAAAGCCCCAACAATCATCTCTGATATATGACACAGAACATCTTGCAAAACTCTCTTGAGAACTTGAACAGGCAGTATCTGCTGGGCAGTAGAAGTTAGTGTTTCAAGAAAAATAATCACCTCATGCACATATTCATTTCCACTCTGCAGAGGCTCATCGGCCATCCAATTCACATTCTCAATCAACAAAAGGAAACCATCAACCTTTTGCTTAAGCAGACCCGAAAGCATCTCTTCAGCAGCATCACGGGCTTTAGTCAAAGGGAACAGTCTCCTCCCCCTCTCTGCCATTCTCAATGGAATCCCTGAAAGCTGCGCAGCATGACGAAAGAAAAAGTCGCAAGCACGTTCAAACACAGCCATATTAGCCGCCATCTGCATTGCTTGGGTAACACCACCGATAGACGTATTAATGAGCTTCAACAGGGCTCCATCCAGGACTTCAGTTAAAAGCCGATCCAAGTACTTCTTCACCACATCATAGAAATCAAGCTGACCACCATGTGACATAAAACTAACTGAATCCTCGATAAAGGACCGCACAATTCTACAGCAATCAGGCACTGTACACGAAAACGGTGCAACATAAGGAAATGCAGGCATAATATTTGACGTCTGTAACTGGAATGACAACACATTCATGGAATACTCATATTCCTTTTTCATATACATCTGCTCAAATTTATCTGCAGCAAGAGCCTCAGTTATCTGCTTTCGACAATCAGACAACAGGAGCTCATGATACTTATCCCTGTGCTTGCTCAAGACGTCTAGCAAAGCCTCAACAGGGTATCCATACCTACGCAATGTGACACTAAGCAAACTCACATAGTCCTTGATTAATAACAAATGATTCGCAGTTTGCATTCTAGAAAACTGATCTTCCAAAACAGAACACATTTTACTCATAGCAGTGTCCCATAAATTCTCCACCTCCATTTTGGAAACCAACTTACCACCAGTCCTCAAGACTCGATCTTCCACGATGAAAAAACCAGCAATTTGGGCAAAAAATGTCTGATGAGATTCAAGGAAGGGCGTCATTGAAGATACCTGAAAATCTGAAGTCAATTGAAGCTTGCGATTCTCAAAATAGTACTTTTTGAATCGATCTTCAAGTCCTAGAGTTTGGTTTATGTGATAAGCCCTATACAACGGCGTCAAATCAAACCCTAACATTCCATTGCTGTAACCATCCTTTCCGTCATCACTGATCCCATTGAATCCGTCATCGTCTTCTTCTTCAAGAGCATAAACACAATCCCGAAGACTGAGTCTACTCTGCTCCTCAGCTTGTCGTTGCTTGATTCTGAGCTCTTCTTCTCTCTGTCTCGATGCTGATGCTTGTCCGATAGCTAGTTGCCCTAAATTTCGGCTAACTACACGGATCTCGACAAGCCAATCACCAAACTCTTTGGTGATTCTCCGTTCAATATGTGAACGAATCGCAGGGATCTGCTTTTCAAGCATTCGCCGGAGAGTAGTAGACGGTGTTTTGTTCATGAACTCTCTCTCAATCGAGTCCACACACTTCAACGCCATGTAAAAATTGTTCTCTGAAAGATGACGATTGGCTCGGGAGCAAAGCTCGACTAGCTGAACGCAAGTCCGAAGCGATTGAATAGCAAGAGTAATGTTTTTGCATTTGTTTCGAGCTTCAACGAATGAGTCAAGAGTGGTAAGCAAAGGCACAGCGACGGACTGAAGTTGACTGTTCGAGTTTGACAGAGACGATTTAAGAGAATCAACATCGGAGAGCAGAGATCGGAGATCGTCAACGGCGGTGATAAAGTCCTCATAGTGTGCTCTACATACATCCTCAATTTCAGATTCCTTGGATCGAGCAAAGTGACGGAGATGAAGAAGTACTGTCTCCGGCTTACCGGAAGCAAAACCCTTGCGCACGAAAGGCCCAACATCTTCACCGTTGCAGATGGCGGCGGATAGGAGGACCTGGTCAAGTTTGTCGGCGGAGTCTCCATTTTCTACCGCCGGAACAACTTTCCGGCGCATCTTCGACGTGTTCATCGCCAGCTGTGTATCTCCGGTCACCGTTAATAAGAGTAACTGCTAGAATTACGGGGCCGTTACACACGGAGGGAATGTAGGGAAGAGGAAATGAAGACGGAGAAAATTATTGACAGGAAGATTTAGATGGGAGACATTGAAATGAAAAAGTAATGATAAATGGCCTGTGTTTGACTATTTTACCCTTCGTGAATTCCAAAATATCTGGCCGAGACAGGGGTATAATAGTAAGTAGGACCAATCTTTTTGTAATAATTAAAGGCAAGTATTTGGTGATTTATGGAGTAATTACTAGTGCAAGTAACATAAATTTTTACATTCTAATTTTAGCTTCTATAAAATAAATACGATTAGTTGGGAGTTTTTTTTTTAAAGTAGGGTTGTTCAAAATTAAATTGTAATTGATAAGTCAAACACAAAATTAATTTATTGGCTTATTAGTATTGGATTATCGAATTAACAATTGGTGAGCACATTAAAATTTTATAGTTAACGGTTTATCGGTGCGAAGACGGATTACTCAGTTTCCAGTAAATCGTTAATCCATTAAGAATTATCGTAGTTACATTTTTATCGTAAGCAAATTTGTTAAGTAAATACTTATATGCATGCACCCTCAAATTTTTGACTTTCATATGTGTCTCAAAGTGATTTACAATTACTAAATTACTAGCATATGTAGGGCTAGAAAAATTATTTTGTTTAATGCGAGATGAATATATTGGTGATTGAAATTGAAAGAAGAGAGGAGGAAATGGTGCCGGATAACTGTCCGTTAATTCATAACCAAATATCGAACCAATTGATAGCTTATTGGTTGACTAGCAAATTAGCATACTTAAATCGGAATCTGATAAGCCAAACCCTTAAGCATAATTATCCATCTGATTCGTCCAATAAGCAGCGCTATTTTGAAGAGCAACTTTGAGAGGAACCAACAACGTGAGTTGTGGAGCAGTGAAACGTGAATTGTCTGAGATTATTTCTCTATTAATTAAAGGTGTTGAACTCGAGTTTTGGATATGAAGACAATCTTATTAAAAGTGTCACTATCTAAAAGATCTTGCAACGTGCTATTCAAATTTAATTGATATTTTAATGCAGACACAAAACATCAAATGAGATATAAAAAAAAAATTAAAAAGAAAAAAGGAAATACACCCAAAAAAAAAAAGTCAATAGGCGTAACAATTTTCAACATATCTTGTAAGGTCAGGTCTATTGAGCAAGTGTAGGGGTGGCAAAATCAAGCACAATCCATTCAATCCGATCCAACCTATTTAGGTTTGAAATGGTTATTGACTCGTCCATTTGTTAGCTTAGCCCAACTCGTTTCAATCCATTAAAAATTGGGTTAATATATAACCCAAATTGATTTTTGAGAAATCTTGTAAAAAATATTAAGTATTAAAAAACGTTTTTTTTTTATGTATATGTTATTTATAGTTATAATAAATGAAAAGATAATTTTATTAGGCACTAAAAGCTTATAATGTAACAAATAAAACTATTAAAACTTAGTAAAAATTGGACGGGTTGGGTTCTGATCCGCTACTAACCCGTTACCTAACCTGTTTTGACACAACCTATTTTGGCCCAAACAAATTTGGGTTGGGTTGGATCTTGACCCGTTTATTGTCTTGACCCATTTTAACCTGCCCAAATTTAATGCAACCCGCCCAATTGCCACCCCTAATTAAGTGTCATTGAAAAATAGTTTCACAAATGAAGGACTAAATTTGGATAGGGTAACATAAGGTTGAAATATCGAAAGATCTGAGTGAAGTTGAGTGGATTGATTTATTTGGTTTTATGGTTTTGATTCTTCAGCTTGAATATGATTTTTCTAATAAAAGTTTTGAACGTCCATCTTAGGGTAAAATAAATTAAAATTAACAAATAAACTGATCAAATTGATTGATCAACAATTCCACTAATTACTTGAACTAAAATACAGGGGACAAAATGAGTAAAAACCTCGTCTCATAAATTGTTTGACTAGGTTATTCCCAAATAAGGGGTCTTAAATTTGAAATGTAAAATTTGCAGACTAATAACACTAATACATAACTTATCTTATACGTGCTCGAAGAATAACCACCATATATTCATTGCCAACAATATATATATATATATATATATACAACAAAAAGGGGAAATAGTAACATTTGTACATTAATATAATTTTAGCAATTATGTAGACTTTCTAGAAAACTATTTGTTCATCTTTTCCTTATTATTCAGCCTCCTTGATTTAATTTTCTATATCAAATTTAGAGTGAATTCTTATTGGTAAATTTTCTAAACTAGTTGTGGTGACCCATCAAAATTTTATGGCCAATTCAAACAACTTGTAAGAACTTGCGATCCAAAATGCTAACGATTCGTATAGCCACAAGTACTAGTGATTTACCAAAATTCATAACAAGACAAGTTTTGCTCATTAATTTTTAATTATTAGAGTTTATGATTAAATTTAAACTCTTTTTTTTAAAACGGAACAAAATTTAAATAATCACATTAAAAAAAGGGAAAATTACGCGTATAAGCAAACATATACTAGTTAATTACTTAATATAGCTATAGTTTACCTTAATTATAATTCGCAGCTTACTTTTAGCTATAATTACATAGCTCAGCTTTTTATTTTTGTATAATTCGCGCATTTGTATAATTCGGAACTTGTATAATATAATTTGTATAACTTTTGTATAATTCAGAATTTGTATAATATAATTTGTATAACTATTTGCACTTCTGATGTTTGTAATTGTATAAATTTGTTATTTCGAGTTTATACAAAAATAACTGAATTATACAAATGTACCCGCGGATTATACAAACCTGCGAATTATACAAATGAGGCAACTTAAACTATAGCTACAACCCGTAAATATGCAAACTATAACTATGGAACATAATTAAGTTTATTATAGTGGCTATTTGTGAAAATTCCTCTTAAAAAAAGTTCCTATTTGTGTAAATTTACTTCACATATAATATATTGGGCCTATTGGGCTGTCACACCAACCAAGCCCATTAAAGTTCTGCATATTAGGGTTTTATTCAAAAGGGGTTAAAAAGTTTCTTCTTCATATTTTTTCATCTGTTGAACAGAAAACCTAGCAGAAGCAGCAGAGGCGGCGGCGGAGTAGAAGCAGCAGGCGGAGCATCATCATGGTGAAAAAACTTTTTCTTGAATCTTCCTATAGCTTTTACGCTATTTTTTTTCACTGACGCCATTGTTTGATTTTGTTATTTTGATTTTCTATTTAGGGTATCGATCTAGTTGCCGGAGGTAAGTCCAAAAAGACTAAGCGCATTGCACCAAAATCCGACGATGTTTATCTCAAGCTTCTCGTTAAGGTATTTTATTTCACTGTGTCTTTATAGATTTAGTACATTATTGGGTAGTATACTGAGAATTGGATGGCTAATTGTGTGAATAACAGTTGTACCGATTTCTTGCACGGAGGACTGGTAGTAAGTTCAATGCTGTGATACTGAAGAGACTCTTCATGAGCAAGATCAATAAAGCTCCATTGTCTCTATCACGTTTGGTTACTTACATGACCGGAAAGGTATTGTTATTCATCCATTTTAGCTTTGTTTCACCTTACACTGTTTGGATAGTTTCATAATGTATTGAATTGTGAATTCTTGTGTTATATTGTATTGATTGTATCATTTTATGTTGTTATATACTGTTATCTATCAATAATTTGAATTATAAACTTGCAAGTAAATAGGATACAGGGTAGAGCTAGAGCTACCAAATGTGCCTTTATTTAGTGTTACCATACAGTGAAATTTTAATAACAGTCAAACTAACAGTTTATTTATCCAACAACACAATACAATACAAGGTAACAACCGTCCAAACAAGCTGCTAGTGATCTGGGATTAAACACATTTACAGTGATCAGTTATCAAAATGTTCTTGCTTATTTATTTTAATGTGGTTATTCTTGTATAGTTAAATTGTTCTTTGTCTTGTATACTTGCTGTGGTCCTTGGATTAAAGACAGTTTGTGTGGCATTTATGTTAATGAAATTGCTAAAAAGAAATAATATGCAGTGATTAGGACTAAATGAGTAAGGAATTGACATATCCGAGAAGAATATAATTTAATCCTTTTATTATTAGTACACTTGGGGGTCATTTGTATGCCGGACAAGCATAGATAGTCTTGTGCTAGAAATTTACTACCGCGTTTTTCCTTTTATGGTTACCGGGATAAGTTATCCATTCTAGTGGGTGGAATAATAGAAGTATCATGATTACTATGAAAATGACAAAAATACTCCTGAGGTCGCTCAAAACTCTTTTTCTACTGAATAATGTGGAGGTGTAGGGTTATCTTTGTATACAACTTTTCCGAATGACCCTTTTTTTATTTCTTATTCTACATTGTACAAAGTGATGCATAGTTTTGCATATACAACAAAGTTATATCCGATGACTATATATGCAATACATAATCTCTGACTCAACCATGCAGAGTTTTATATTAGAATTCAAATGTTAGATTAGTAATGCAGAGTTATGTTCCAGGATTATTTCTTCTTGTACAGCAAAGCAAATGCCCCTTGGTATTACTGAAGTACACTATAGAGTTTATCTGAATTGACTTGTGTATTATGATAGGAGGACAATATTGCTGTTATTGTTGGGACTGTTACCGATGATGTTCGAGCTTATGAAGTCCCTAAAATTAAGGTTACTGCATTGAGATTCACTGAAACAGCTAGAGCTAGGATTGAGAAGGCTGGAGGAGAATGTTTGACCTTTGATCAGCTCGCTCTCAGAGCCCCTCTCGGGCAGAACACGGTATGGAACTCTGTCCCTCATCAGTTTGCATTTTTATGCCTTTTATATCATCAATCAAGTCAATAATTAGCGAACATGCTGTGGTGGTCTTCACTAGTATAATGAACTGAGGTGTTTTTAGAATTGTGGTTTGAATCACTGTTCCCTTGACCTGCATAGGAAATGATTATTCATTCATGGTGGAGAAACGTTTGTTTGTGAACTGGTCTGAATAGAAAACGTACTGCTAGTCATTCGTTCTGCAATGCTTTCTTGATATTTTTTGCTGCGTTCTCTCAGGTTTTGCTTAGGGGTCCAAAGAACTCAAGGGAGGCTGTTAAGCACTTTGGTAAAGCACCTGGTGTCCCCCACAGCCACACGAAGCCTTATGTTCGTGCCAAGGGAAGGAAGTTTGAGCGAGCAAGAGGAAAGAGAAATAGCAGAGGCTACAAGGTTTGAGGAAGTGCAGATGTTTGAATGCACATTGATAGAGTTTCTATTAGAAGTATTTCCCAACCTACTTTTACCATTATAGTTTCTTGTTGGATTTTCTTATTTTCAACTTTGTTTCTCTTACACACTCCAGCATCATATTGCTGATTTTTGAATGTGTTTCTTATCTGTTTTGCGAAATTAATCTCTATTTAGAGTGAGTGATATCTTTAATTTACCAACAAGATTATGCTGGATAATGAATTCCTTTTCATTTTGTTCCATACTATATTTCCTCATTTTAGTCATCCTCTGATACATTTTTATAATATGCTATATATTTTTACTAACTTTTTATATTCTTTCACTGTTTAATACTCGAAACAATAATTAGATTATATAATGACAATATTAAGAAATGAATACATATCTTTTTCACTGATTAAAAGTAAAAATATTTCATTCATTCCATCGCTAGTCACTACCTAACAAGAAACAAATTGAAGTGAATTTTAGTTAATTGGGCTTCAAGATAGTTATTGAATATGAGATAAATTTTTTATTAAAAAAAGTAAATCAAATTACATGCACCATTTTATTTGGCCTTTCATTATTTGAAGAAGCATAATTCCTACTTTCTCATCTTTTTTTCTATTATGTATATTTAGAGGAGAATTAAAAATAGTTCAGTACATAGATACAAAATTCAAATAGGATAAAGGCAATTTTTTTTTTTTGGGTTATATTTTACTCAGATTGTTGCAATCGTTTTTCTCCTCTCTACGAATTCAAAATACCAGAACGGACAAATCGCTCGTGGGGCAGCGATATTCTTACTCAAATTAAAACCCCGTTAATGCCGTGTAAAAAAAATAATATTTTCTTAAAGTCTGCAGCTATTTCATTAAAAAAATATATTTGATTCCCTCGCTGCTGGGGCAACAATTTCATCAAAAAGAAAAATTCTATATAACATGCAACGAGTTCCACTTAGCATTCCACGTTCAAGCAAGGTCCGGGAAATGGTTGCATCCCTAGAGAGTGTTGTAGACCGCCTTAAAGAATGGGTTCAAATCCCAATTTGAGTTAATCAAATTAAAACACAAACAATCATAGATGAAGGGAAAAAAACACTTACAAGCAAGAGAAAACTAGTACTAATTAGTAAAGATGAAAGAAGTGACTTAGCGATTTGTCCGTTTTGATATTTAATTAAAAAAAATCACTGACCCTTTATGCATTTTGAAGAAAAAAGTGACTCTTTCTGCTCCGGACTCTTCAAAATCCCATACATAACTTATTTACTTTTACATTTAACATACAATTGGTCTTTTAAAATTTGTTAGTATATATTATTTAAATATTTAAACTAAGTCATCATTCAATCATATATTTAAACACCTAATAGAATGTTTTAATTAGACACTTTTGATTTGAATTATAGAAAAAAATTTACGTATATTTTTTTAGAAGTTTATGTGATCAATTGGAACTAGTCTTAATTCGAGTTTTTAAATAAAATATCTTGATAGATTAAGAAGTTTACTAGTATTAAGCATAAATTTTATAACAATTTTTCATACGAGATTACTAGGAAATAAATATTTCATTTTACTACAAATATCAAAAGATATTTTCAATAACATTTATTGTGTGAAGAAAATGAAAAAAACGTACATATTATCTTCATTTTTTAAATAATTTATTTATAAATATATTATGAGCTTCTGCAACTATTTGTAGAGAATCATAAAACTTAATGAGGATTACATTGAGGCTCAGTCAGGATTAGAAGTTTGGAAGTTTTAAACTTTAGGATGGAAGAGAAAAATATTGCAAAGCATGCTTAGGATAGAAGATGAAAATATTACAAAATATGCTTCTTTTTTTTTTTCTTTTTTTAAAAAGAGAAACTTATGTTGATATAATGACGTTCGAACCCACAACACTAATGTGAAAAGCATTTCCACGACCCCTTCATAAGTTAATACACACACATATTAAATTTTCTAATACAAATATAAAATCAACGAAAAAGATATTAGGTTCGTCCGAACCCACAAACCCCCACTTAGCTCCGTCTCGAACACCATATACTATTTTGTTAATACTTTTAAGAAGTTGTAACTATGAGAGATGAACAAATACTTATTTTCACTTTAATTTGCTGTTCCAAAAATATGTCCAATACACTCATAAAAAAATGTGAATATGCACCAGTTTGTTTGTCCTTTATTATTATTTTATTTATATTAGAACAAACATCAATTCCTAATTCCTACTCTTTTTTTCTCTCTCTCTATATTAGGTATTTTAAGTTGGTACCTACTCCTTAAATCTCATGCATCACATATAACTACTCCAATATTATCAAAGGATGTGATTAGATTTTTTTTTGAGCGCTTTCCTCGAATGATAGCTACAAAATATAAATATGAAATAATCGAATATTAATATAAGTACTAAATATTAGATAGAGAACACTCTCTACTAATTCATGCTGGTATCTTCTTCTTCTTTTTTTGAGAAGAGAGAATATCTAAAACCCTTCCCAAATACTACTACTTTATCACGTATTAAAATGTTATAATCATAATAAATTAAAAAGAAAAGAAAAAGACTAAAATCAAAACTTCTCAACCCCCACCTACTTTTTTTTCTATTTCCTTAACCCTCCTCACCAAGTAAAAAGTTACCTTATTTTTTATTTTCTAAATTGGACAAATATTATTGAATAATTATTTTTTAATATAGTGAACAAGTAAAAATAAATTTCCGTTCCTATTTATATGTTGTTCTTACTAATAATAGATGATTCTTAATACTTGTCATTTCACAAAACCAATATATATAACACAATTCTTCCTATTTTACTCTTGAAAATATGAATTTGATCAACATAGAAAAACTAATTGATTAATTCATTTTCAATATAATTAATCAAAATAAATTAATTTATGTTTATTTATTAAAAATTTGAATTCAAGAAAGCACTCAATAAGAATATAATGATAAACTCACATAATTTTTTAAGAAATTTAAAATCTAAAATAATGACTTATTAATAGAAATGGAGGGAGTAGAAATTAAAGTGCAGCATATGTTCCACCATTATTATTTCTTGTTTGTTGCCATGCAATTTTCAAAGAGACAGTAATAGCTGAAATCCACATTAGATTCTCGTCAAAAGCAAATACCCAAAGCTTGTCGTTGGTGTGGCCGGCTAAGCTTAATAGAACAAAGATTTTTAAAATTTGTGATTTAAAATAACTTTTTTAAAATTTATAATTCAAAAAATAAATGTGTATTACTTTTTTTTTTGTTTAATTTTGATTGATACATTATTTAAAAAATAATTAATAAAATAACAATTTTACGATATCATTCATAATTATTATAAGTCATTTTACTATTCTAAGAATGAATTGAAAATAATTATTCCATAAAATAAAAAAATAGATATAAAATAGCAAATATCACATAATTTTTTAATCTAAATATATATTTTTAGTATAATGAATAAATAAAATGGATAGAAAGAGTATTTGTGTGACTATTAATCATTTAATGAAAAAAATTAAATTTAATTATTTCTAATTATAAAAAGATGATTAAAAAAAATATGCTATATAAGTTGAGATGAAAAAAATTATTGACATTTTGAAATGAACTAAAAATGAAATTAAGTAATAATTAAAAAAAAATAGAATAGATATTTGACCAGTTAAATGACCTTGGCAATATAAAAAGATGATTAAAAAAAAAAAAGCTATATAAGTTGAGATGAAAAAATTATTGACATTTTGAAATGAACTAAAAATGAAATTAAGTAATAATTTTTAAAAAATAGAATAGATATTTGACCATTTAAATGACCTTGTCAATATAAAAAGATGATTAAAAAAATATGCTATATAAGTTGAGATTAAAAAAATTATTGACATTTTGAAATGAACTAAAAATGAAATTAAGTAATAATTAAAAAAAAAATAGAATAGATATTTTTGGGATTCACTCAAAATATTGATCGTCGTTTGGTTGGAACAAGTTACTTTGATTTTAGATATTTTCTCGATTCAGTTTTACTTGTCACATTTTGATTTGGTGCATCCATTAAGAAAATAATTATTAATATATGTATTTTACCAAACTATCCCTATTAAATGGTGTTTAATATTAAGTCTTAGAAAATTATTTGAAGAAAGAGCATTTAATGTCAGTGTAAACATGGAAATATATATTGTCTTTTCTTCATATGTCAAAAGGGACAAATAAAAATGAAAATTTATTTGTCTTCATAAGTAATAATACATATGAGATAATTTATTCTATCACTAAGATATTAATAATGAAATAAATAATCTCAAGATTGTCTGATACCTCTAACCAAACGTAAAACAAAATAATCATACAATTTATCATTCAAATTATTACATTTTATAACTCATGTCAAACGATTTCTAAAAGTTACATACATTCATTCATTAAGGACTGTGTTGTTGTCCCCATTAAAAAAAGCGAAAAAGGACAAATATACTTCGAATTATCATAAATAATATGTAGATATCCTCCGTCATACTTTTGGGATATTGGTGCCCCTGCCATCCAAAAACTAGAGCATATATGCCCTTCACTCTAATGGAAGACTAAATAGGAATAAGTGACACAATCTTATCCGTCGATCCAATATTTAATAAATGTCGGGTCGGTGGATAAGATTATGACACATGTATGTCCGTTAGTATAAAAGGGTATATATGCTTTAGTTTTTAGACGGCATGAACACCAATATCCCAAAAGTATATCGAAGAATACCTGTATTTCATTTACGATAGTTCAGAAATATATTTGTCATTTTTCCCTTAAAAAAAACCAAATGACTTCTCATAATTCCACTTGTGTTTCATCAGTAGTACTACAATTCAATACCTCATAATTTGATCTCACAGACTTGCACGTGAAATTAATGTTATATTTTAATTTCTTGTTTGTTTGTTTTTAAATAACATTATTTTTCAATATTTTATCCATTTATTCGTATCTACCTAATATTTAAAAAAGAAAAAGATTTGATATATCTGAACTTTATGATTTAAAGTTGAAATATTAAATACTTTGCGTCACAAAAATGCTCACATGAATTCCTACTATTACACAATTAACAGAGTAAATATAAATTTAGTAGACTAAAAATTGCATTTTTTTTTTGCATTGGGCTCCTTCATTAACTGATCTAAATATCAGTTAGTCTGAAAAATATTTACATTTAAATATTTAGCATAATATTATTAAATCATCGTACAAATAAAAACTCTACACCACAAGTGTGTTGTCAGATGGTAGTTGAAACAGCAAAAGTTTATCTTTATCTCATAGTACCATCATAGGGTGGTGGAAATGGAGATAAAAGATGATAAAAATATCATTAATTTATAATATCATTGTCAGATTTGTACTTTTTTTAAGAAGTTTTTTTTTTTGCACAACAATTTTAATTGCAATATTATTTCATAATGTTAAGTTTAATTATTCAAAACGTGTGATCTTAATTCTTAAAATTAATAAAATAATTATTTTAATATAGATTAAATCAAAAAAAGAAAATGAAGAGTCAGTAATTCTAACACCTTGAAGAATTATGCTATTTTTCTTTAAAAGGTTAAAATATTTTTTGACTCGGTATCAATATACCCTTAGAAGTCGTTTGATACGAAGGATAAATGACTATAATTTTAAAATAAAATGTAGAATCATTTTTTCTATATATAATTTAAAATATTAGTTAATTTCAAAATTATTATTTCATTATTTGTATTATAACAATAAAATAAATTATATTAATATACGAGTTTAAATGGTCGACAACTGTTCACTAAAATTAGGGCCTAATGCATATGCCTTAAAAATCAAAGCATAGAGCCTGCCTATGACATTTGCAATGCAAAATGAAAGTTATTTAGTAAGCATTTGGCCATGCGTGATATGATATCGTGAGATGAAATTAGCGTTTGAACATGCGATTTTACGCTGATTCCATATAATGAGATGTGATTTCATATTCTCCAAAAACCATGATATGGAATTATATGGTAATTCCATATCATGATTTGAGATATTTTAATACAAAAATTGATCAACGAGTTTATATTTTGTTAAAACAACCCCACATTTATATCTACTAACCATTTATTTCATATGTAAATAAAATTTATAATCACATCATTACTTTTTAAAATTTATTATTCTCACCAACATATAGTCACTTTAACTCACACCAACCGATTGTTAAAGTGATGAAATATTTATGGTCTATGAGCATGAAAACATAGTTGCGGATGATATTGACCAACAAATGACTCAAAGTAACAATGTTGGTTCGTCTTCTCGGTCACATGATCAAGAAATGCAAGTTCAACGTGAGGAAATTATTCATACTATGTGGGAGGATTCTATTAAAGACTAGTAGACTACAATTTATGTTCAATTTTTTTTATTAGATTAAAGTTAGATGAAACAATTACTTAAGTGGAGAACAAATAACTTTGTAATAATTTATTATGCGATTTTATAAATTTTTGTATATTTGATAAGATTGAATAAACAATTTGGGCTATTTTAATAGTTTTACAACTTATGGATTTTTATATTTATCAAAAAACAACACAAAAATTTCATATCGCATGTCCAAACAAAACTTCAATTTCATCTCATGATACCATATCATGATACCATATCGCATGGCCAAAAGGGCCCTTAATGAAATTAATTGTAGCAAACCAAAGCTAAAGAAGTAAAAAGAATAAATTGATGTGAAGTGAGGTAAAAACTAATATATATATCAAAATAAAATTATTTTGGTACATTTGATATTTTTTTAATTTAGAATCATAAGAAAAAATCTTTTTTATTTTTTATAAATTTTATATCAAGTCAAACTATGTTATTATGTTTTTTAGAATGGAGAGAATAATGACTATAGAAAAATGTCATTTCTTTTGAGATTAATTTTTAAAAAATGTGTCATACACAGTAAAACTTTACTAAATTAATATAGGTGAGATCATAAAATAGTTTTATTTTGTAGAGGTATTATTTAATCAATAAATTAATATTTATTAATTTAAAGAGTGTTTCGACACTACAAAATTCATTCAAAGATGAGATCTCATAGAATTTGAATGAATCCACTTGTGAAAACGTCATTAATGAACTTGAGGTCATGATTAATAATCTCAGTTACCATGTTAATAACCTGTTGGGTAGGTGAAAATAATACATATTCATAGGTACAAGGCTTTAGAAGAAATTGTGGATGCCTTTGGAAAAAAACAATAATGATGATAAAGTTGAAGATGATAAAATACTTTTGGAGCCCGTTACGCGAAAGGAAACACTTATCACAACTAGAACTCATCATAATTTTATGGTGCAGTTAAAAAAGATAACACCAAAACTTTTGGATACAATACGAAAAGTTAGAGATGAGCTTCAACTATATTTAAATTTTAAGAGAAAACATAAAATAATATAATCATATTTCCCCAAATTATCTTAGATATATTTGTATTTTTAAAGAATTATTAATTTAGAAAATTAATGGGACCATATATTTATATAGGGGTCTTCTTATAGTATCTTATTATCTTATCGAAATGAGTGCATTTTTTCACTGACCCAAGTCGGGATCGGAGAAAAATATTATCTTAGAGATATTATTAATTAGTCGAGTATTAATTTAGTGAGGTTTTACTGTAAGTTGAGATAAATAGGGGCGGAGCTAAGTGTGAGTTTCTGGGTTTGGACAAGCCCAATGATTTTTCCGTAAACTCTCTAGTTATATTAGAAAATTATATATATTAACTTGTTGTAAACTCTCTAGTTATATTAGAAAATTATATATATTAACTTGTGAACCTCTAACAAAAATGATTGATGGCTCAGTGGTAAGGATGAGTTGTGGAAATGCTTTCCATCTAGTATTGTGACATAATCAACATAACTCTAAGGGGTAGTTTGGTTTAGACAGATTATCCCAGGATTAATTATCCTGGATAACTTATAGCATCATTATCACTATGATATAAATGCTGGGATAAATTATCTCAAACATGACAATCAGACAAGAAAATTAAATATTATCTCACGACTATTTTTTTTATTTTATGATTGTTTATTCTTATCCCTCACACTAAATGTTCCTTAACGAACGACACTTAATTTGAAACGGACAAGTTGACAGTACAAAAATAAAGAGAAAAAACTCTTTCAATAAAAGCTTTAGCAATCAACAAACAGGGGAAAGAGTTAAAAAAAAAACAGAGGAAAATGGAGAAAATACAGCACAAAAATGTCTCCGTTAATGGAATCAAAATGCACGTAGCAGAAATTGGCGAAGGTCCAGCAGTTCTATTTCTACATGGCTTCCCTGAGTTATGGTACTCATGGCGCCATCAAATGTTGTACTTTTCTAACAAAGGTTACAGAGCTATTGCTCCTGATCTTCGCGGTTACGGAGACACTGAAATTCCATCGGAAATCAGTAGCTATACTGCTTTCCATATTGTTGGTGACTTGATTGCTCTGTTAGATATTCTGGATCTAGAAAAAGTGTTCTTAGTTGGACATGATTGGGGTGCTCTAATTGCTTGGTTTTTCTGTTTGTTTCGTCCTGATCGAATTAAAGCATTGGTGAATCTGAGTTGTGAGTTACGTCCCAGAAATCCGTTGCGAAAACCGATTGATTGCTTGAGGGAATTGCTTGGTGATGACTATTACATGTGCAGATTTCAGGTATTTCAGAACAATCTGCATAGCTCTCATCTCACGAGCTAGTTTTCGGGATTGAGTTGGATCTAATATTAATTCATTTTTTTTTTTTGAAAACTCTCGGAATAGTTCTCTTTCCATTCAATTTTTTTGGGTGTATGGATGAAAATAACATAGATTCTAGCTGGTGTCAAGTTGGAATAAAGTAGAATTTTACCTGTATTCTTTGAGCCGATCCAAACTTATTTCGGATTGAGCCATAGGGTGTGGATGGTAGGGAGGAAAGTGTTTTTTTTTTTTTAAGTTTGGTTGATGAAATTTTAGATTTTTTTTTATTTTTAAAATGAATAAAATAACTTTTCTAATGAATATATGAAATTTTAAGATCTTATTGTCTTCTTTCACTCACCCACCCCCATGAGAACCCCCACTCTCCATCTCTATCAGTTTTGTAACATTTTGTTGGATAACTCTTGGGAACAGGGGCGGAGCCGGCCTTCTGTTAGGAGGTTGATCTGAATCTTCTTTAGCGGAAAATATAATTATTTATATATGATTAAAATTATTTTTTATGTTTATATAATAAATATTGAATCTTCTTCAGTTAGTTCGTGTATTTAACTTTTCAGATATTGAACCCCTTATTAAAATTCTAACTCCATCACTGCTTGAAAATGTCATTTTTTTGGAAAACTTTTTCCTGAAAATGTTTATCAATTTTCCATGCTCGATTGGTCAATAATTTTGAAAATTATTTTCTTTTAAAAAAATAAGATGAATTTACACTGATTGATGGAGGTTCCCAGGAACCCACTAACTTTTGTAGGATTCTATATATTTATTATTCTATCTATCAACAATATTTGTCCACTAGTAACTTACACACATTTTAAGAAACTTTAAATAGAAAAGTAATTTTAGTATAATTAATGACAAGGATAAATTCAAAATTAAGTGTAAAATTATTCATTAATTTTATAAAGTGGACAAATAGTGTTAATTAGAAGGGTAGGTATGGCCTAATAGTTTGACGGGAAGGATAATTTTGAGCCGAAATATAATTTAAGGGTAAATTTAAGCTATTTCGGATAGTTTAGGGTAGTTTTGAGCCTTTTTCGTACATACTATAATAATTTAAATACAAGATAACAATACAATACATAACATAATAATTTTTAAAATCACAATAATAATAATGTAATAATCACGTAGGTCCTTTCCAAATTTAACAATATTTGAAAAAAAATTAATGTATGATCTAGAGAAGTTGTGATTGCGGTTGTGCTTGGTGATTGCTTTTTTCAATTATTTGTAGTTGTTCTTTAGAAATTTAGAATAAAATATAAATCTATATTATATAAAGAATTTGAAAATAAATAAATTTTATATTACATGAAAATTATATATAGGGTGATTATTTGAAAAAATAAAAGATGAAAAGATTTAAAAGAGAAATAATAATATAATATTGAGGAGAGATAAAAAAAATTCTTTTTTTAGAGAGTAAATTTGAGACTTGGATCAGAGTTGGTTGTCTGAAAAAATAGAGAACTCTATATTTGGAAGTAAAAAGAAGATAAGGTTGGAGATGCCCTTGGTACATGAATTAGTCGATGAATGAAAACCCATAAACTTCAAATTTTGGATCTGCATTTGACTTTTCTTATAAAAGTAGAGAAAACCTCTGACTTCCCCTATAAAAATAGAGAAAATAAGTTTCACAAACGACATTTCACATGATAACATTTTTTTCTATGCTCCAACACACTTCATCTTCACCTCACACCCTCATAGCCCCCATCCCCACACACTTCATCTTCCCATAGTATTTGTTGAAATTAACTATATATAATTTTTTGAATAATATTTCTTACTTATGTATCAAACATAAAAAATAAAATAATAAACTTACTTATTTTCTTAAAAAAACATTTTGCAAGAAAATATTTTCATTCGTACCAAACGCCCCAAAGAAATATCTTATTCATTGTAAGTAAATTTCGTAAATTCTTGTTTTGGTCATATTTATGAGCACTCACTTTCAAGTTTGTGCCCACTTTATTTCCTCCAAGTGAAGAGAGCAAACCGTTTAATGACATTCTAAAGTTCAACTTACTCCCTCCGTTCATTTCTACTTATCAAATATTTTTTACTTATTTTTATTTATTATTTTTGACAGATTAAAAAGATATAATATTTTCTCTATTTATATCCTCAATTTATTTATATTGAGTTAATGTCTTTGAAAAATATAGTGAGTAATTATATAGGCGAAATTAGGATTTGAAGACTTTGAGTACAATAATATTAACTTAGCTCAAATATAAGCTCTAAGATAAACTTAAAATAAAAACAATGAAATAAACACTCTAGCTGGATTCAAACACAGGTCTCATGGGTGGATTCTCTAGCTTGTACCAGCACAATAACCCTCCTATGTTTTTCATGAGTACACTATTAATTACATCCTTATTTCTGTCAGTTTCTCAAGATAGATATACATATATATATATACATAATTTTTTCCGAAATTAACAAACGTACGTATTTTTGTGATTTTCTAATAGTATGCTATTATTTAGAAACCTGGGGAAGTGGAAGAGGAGTTTGCTTCAATTGATACTGCAAAACTGATGATAGGATTTCTTACTTCACGTGATACACGTCCACCTTGCATTCCCAAAGAGATTGGCTTTCATCAGGCCTTTGCTCAGTTACCAACAACATTACCTTCTTGGCTAACACAAGAAGATGTCAATTATTATGTTGAGAAATTAAACAAAACTGGCTTTACTGGAGGATTGAACTACTATAGAAATATGGACAAGTATGTGTACTCCTTCTCTTTCTCCGTTTTAATTTGTCTGTCTGATTTTCAATTTGACACGGAATTTAAAAATATTATAGACTTGTAGCTTTAAACTAAAGATAGGTATTCCCTCCATTTCAAAAAGAAGCTTTAAACTAAAGATAGGTATTCCCTCCGTTTAAAAAAGAATGATCTAGTTTCCTTTTTAGTCTGTTTAAAAAAGAATGACCCATTTCCTTTTTTCGCAACACTTTAACTTTAATTTTCCACGTGACATGTTTAAGGCCACAAAATTAAAGGTCATTTTGGTACATTGGACATAACTTTAATTTAGAACGACAAATTTAAAAAGTCTTCTTTCTTTTCTTAAAATCTGGTCCTAGTCAAACTAAGTCATTCTTTTTTAAACGGATGGAGTGTTTTTGTCTTTGTGGTGTTATTTGTCTGTTCTATGATCAACTTGAGAGTTCAGGAATTTCTGGTGGTCATAATTACTTACTCTGGTGCTTGTGTTTACTGATAGTTGATCAATTGAGCTATTAAATTTTTTTGAATAAATGTTTGTTTATTAAATATGAGTAGAACTTCAACTTCAAATCATGAAATCCTAAATTCTCTAAAAAGTAGAATTTCAAATTTTAAGTTGTGTTTTCAATTTTTTTTTTTTTTAAATGTAAAACTTGATCTATAAGTTTTTATTTGTTGAAAAAGAACCCATTATATTGAATTTTTACTTAAAAACTCATTATGTAGGTGAATAAATTGTTTGTACCATGTGAAATGATTATAGTAAATAATAGCTAGTTAATTACTATATTGTTGAATTTTTGGACTAATGAATCTTTAATAAATTATGTGTATTTAAAAGTTTGTAACAACATGTAATCAGAAGTATTTATTTACCAAAGGAACATGGACATATGTGCTTTATTAAATCGGTACCTTATGATATTTTAATACCTTCTTTATGAACTATAATTTGCTCATTTAGTAAAGTTTGTATAGGAGTCGAAAACGCTTTGATAGTTTTCATAAATTGTGAAGTTTTCATGTTTATGAGAACAAAATACAATGTAAGAATTTCAAATTACATATCCGAATAAAATTTCTACTTCAAATCAACCTGATTTCGATACTATATATGCAGAAACTGGGAGCTCACAGCCCCATTTAGTGGATGCAAAATTCAAGTCCCAACTAAGTTTGTGGTGGGTGAGTTGGACCTGACATATCATATTCCTGGAATCAAGGAGTATATACACAATGGTGGTTTCAAGAAAGAAGTTCCAAGTTTGGAGGAAGTTGTTGTAATGGAGGGAGCAGCTCACTTCATCAACCAAGAAAAGCCTGATGAAATAAATGCCCACATTTATGATTTTATTCAGAAGTTTTAACCAACCAATTGGTAGTATCTATTATTAATTATTGGAGTTTTTGGCATAATTTGAGATGTACTTGTTGAAGTTTGTGACAAAATAAGATGCCTAAACAGATTTATGTGCCTGTTGTGAAATTTGATTGATGAATGAATAAGTATATATTTGCTACTCTGTTTACAAGTCCTTCAGCTTTGACATGCACTTTTTTTTTTCACTATAAGTAAGATAATTGGAAATAAGGGGAAATCTTGGCGTAACTGGTAAAATTGTTGTCATGTGATTAGGAGGTTAAAAGTTGGGGCTGAAAATAACCATCTTATAGAAATGCAGGATAAGTTTGCGTATAAAAGTTCCTTGTGGTTTTGCCCTTTTCTGGACACCGTACATAGCATGAGCTTAGTGCACTGAAATGCTCTTTGATTTTGAAGGGAGATACAGGACCAGCTTGGAAACTAGAATGAACAACCTAGAAGTTGTTGCCTGCTGTTTTGGATTTTGATATACATAATAGCTCAGGAGTAATGATAAAATATATATCATGTATAATTTTAAGTATATGATGAGTATTTTCATTTAACAATGAGAATTTTCGTGCACGCGAGAGAATGCGCTTGGTATTAGCAAGAGGTGAAAAATGACAATAATTATTATGCTTCTGTCTCAAACAAGTTGAAATCAACTTGATTATATAAATCCTCACAAAGAAAACCGACTATTTAATGATATGTGACATCATAGTTCATTTCAAATATGAACCTAAATCATGTTGTTAGAAACTCTCTGTGATGTCCATTTTGTTCTTCAAGGCATCACAATCTCTTTGTTGTCCCTTGAGATAAAAATGATAAAGGAGCGAAGTTTATATTGAAGATACAATTAAGTAAATGAAAGTGTACATCTTCAGCCACTCTCAATTATTGATCTGTTGATTCATTGACATTAGACACGCCGTTGATAAGTTTTTATATGAGATGATAACACAATTTAAATGATATTAGAGTAGCTGAGTTCTACGTCGGATTATCACCCTTCATTTTAAAAATTACACGCATCTAACCCATAAAAAAGAATCAATCTACACGTGAGTGGCATGTTGAAAGTATACCAAAATAAATAAAATAGAACTTCCTTCAAAAGTTTTAGCTTTTAAATTCGGTGTCATATAATTCATTGATGTATATAACTAACTGACATTTTACTTCACAAAAGAGGCTTCCACTGCTATATAAACTATTCGCTCCTTTTTCGGTTCTTCTTCTATATAAATAAATAAATCTTCATGATTCAATCAATTTAAGTGTCTACACACCCTAAATTTACTTGACATAGAAAACGAAGGGCCAAATCTTGAACTCAATTGTTAGTTAGAACTCCTATCTCCTTGATTTTGTGGCAGATTCTTTCACTCTCTTTTATTATATACGCTTATCTTTCTTCTGTATATGAAAAAATTAAAAAGAATCTATTCGAGAAACGCTTACCAACCCTTTACTGATATTCTTGTCCTGATGCTGCAGAACATATTTGCACAAGGAAAAAAAAGAAGCAAAATCATAGTTATCCAGAGTGGATATATTTTTTTTCAAAACTTTAGTCTATTTATTATTTTGTGTTGTTTGGGGAATCTCTTATGAGCTTCATCTAGTTTATAGTTAAATGTTTTAGGAAGGATCTTGGAAATATCTGAAGTTTGGCATTTTTCTTGCATGTGGAGAAATGACTTGAGCAACTTGAAGACAAGTGCCAAAGTGCACTTGTCCATTAATTAACACTACATTTTGCTTGAAATTAAATATATATAATTCTCATTCAACAACTTTTATCTATCTAAATAAAAAATATATAACCTATAAAGTGACATTTTAAATAATATTCCTTCTGCCCCTTACTCAATTTTATAAGAAAAAAATAGAGAGAAATTTGGGATCGTTAGTAGAGCATATAAGAATAATGTTCAATAGAGTGTATTAGTAATGCTTGCATCAATTATGTTTGCATTAGTTATGCATAAATTATTTCTTATGCATTGTTTGGTTTGGTGTAGGGGTGTCAAAAATGAACCCAAACAAAGGTAACCCGTCCAGAATTTTAAGGGTTGAGCTCAAGATAATTTGAATTGGGTTCAATCTCAACCCATTCAAGCCTAAACCATTTAAAGAGAATCCTCGATTGAGCCTAATTCAATTTCCAATTTCAACCCGTTTTAAAACTCTTTACTAAGATATGTTCCTATATTAAAGGTATGGATTATTATCTATTTAACATCTTTTAGGATTTATCTATCCATTTGTTACTTTTTAAAAATAAAATCTTGAGCTGAAATTCGCATTGTTATTATAAAAATTAAATATCACTATGTTAAAATTATTGAGATTAATCGAGTCAAATTTGGCGGGTCAAGACCCAACCCGTTTTTTAGCCCATTTGAACTCAACCCATTTGAGCCCAAACTAAACTTGAGCGGGTCAAAATCCAACCCGATTTCTATTTCAACCCATTTTAATATCTCCAATTTCAACCCAACCCACCCATTTGACACCCCTATTTTGGTGTATTAAAAATAGTATGTATCGTATTAAATGTTTATTTATAAAAATATCCTCCATAATTATAGTGGAAAAGATGTAAAAATGCTTTTGAGGGTAATTAGATCTTTAACTATGTTAATGCATGTATTAAATCTCTTTGCATTACTAATACCTAGAAATCAATGATATCAGTAATACACCCCTCAATACACAATAAAGTGTATAACTAATGCAAGCATATCATGAAAAAGTGTACCAAACAAGAGACTACTAATACACAAAACTAATACATTCATTATTTTTACTAATACATTCTACCAAACGACCTCTAATTAATGCATAAATTGATTATACATATAAAGTTACTTAGCGAAGAAAATCTCATTTTACTCTCAAAATTTCAATATCACTAATGTAATTTTCTTTTCTTTTTTTTTAGAGATTCTAAAATTTTATTAAATTTTTAATACTTTTACTCAAAAATTTAATATTTTAAATTTCAACTTTAAAATCTACATAGAAACAAGCCGCTCAAAGTCCATCCCCGGCTACAGCATATATACTATACCGCGACAACAAGTGAGGAAACTTCCTCTTTTATGTTTTTTTAGCATAACCATTTGCACTGCACCTTCTTCTTCTTTTCTTCCATGGACGACAATGAGTACTCGTCATCTACTACTGCTCTTGTATCTTGTTGCGATGATAATACTCCGCACTACGCATTCAGCGGTAAGCTCATGCTTACCTCTGTTCTCCTTTTCTTTTTCGTGTGTTTTCTCATTGTCTTCTTTCACCTTTACGCTAACCGATTCCTCCTCCGCCGTTCCCGCCACCACCACCACAGCCGCCGTCGCTACCGTCACCAGATTCCGGCTTCTTCTTCTTCTCGAGGGCTTGACCCTTCGCTGTTAAAATCACTCCCTGTTTTCGTTTACGATGCGGAATTTTACAATCCTCCAATCGAATGCCCTGTGTGCTTGGCGGAATTTGAAAATGGAGAAACGGGTCGGGTTTTGCCCAAATGTAATCATTGTTTTCACTGTGAGTGTATTGATATGTGGTTTCAGTCTCATTGTAACTGCCCGATTTGCAGATCCCCAATTACGCCATTGGTGAAACCGATTGAAGTAACGGAAAGTGAATTAGATGGAGAAGATGAAGTTGTAATAGTGGTGGACGAATCTGTCGAAGAAGTACAGAGCTGTGAATCGTCGCAGTCTGATGATGGAAAAAAGTTAGGGATGATTGTTATTGTTGCGAGTTGATTACTTATATGGTCACTCAACTAATGAAAATTGGGCATGAAAATCGCTCCAATTTCCTTTTGGTTGATGGTGTTTTTATCGCTCAATATATAGTTACGTGACTTTAGTGTATAATTTTTATTAATAGAGTGATTGTTTGAACTTTGAACCATCATTTAACACTCTTAGATGCTATTTACCATTGAAGATCTAAAGGTAACACGAAATACTTTCTCCGTACAACAATATTTGTTTATTATTAACTTTGTACACTTCTTAAAAAATTATAAATAGAAATAGAATAATAATTTAATTATATCCCCTTTGAATATAATAAATACAATGTCTTAAAAAATGTAATAATAAAATAACTATAATTAATGATAAAGATAAATTAAGAGTTAAATGTAAAATTATTCATTGATTTCATAAAGTAGATAAATATATTTTTAAAAATTTCAGAATAATACAGTAGATAACTATTGTTGGACGGAGTGAGTAATAAGCTTCATACCAAAAAGAGAACAAGTTGGCATAAAAATATGTTATTTTCATGTATACTGAGTGAATCATTTTTGGCGATTAGTGGTATATCAAGTTACTTTAATTTGTAGAAGGGGGTGTGGTTACACTATTCTTATCTACTCTCTCCGTTCTTATTTAATTGTCATTCATGCTCCTTAAGAAATTGGGTAAGTTTATAGTTGTATCCTTATTTAGTGTTTTCTTGAATTCATATTTTCAATAAACGAACACGAATTAATTTATTTTGATTTAATTAATTTGACTAATGATTATGAATCATTTACTTCGTTTTTCTATGTTGGTCAAACACATACTTTCAAAATCAATAACTCTTAAGGGTAAAATAGGAAGAACAATAATATCATTTATGCATTGATTGTGTGAAACGACAAATATTAAAGAATAAATATCTATTTTTAGTTAGAACGATATATAAATAGAAATGGAGGGAGTATAAAATTTTATCCCATTTGTCTTAAGATACTTGTCGTCCTTATTAAAAACAAAAGAAATTATTCCGGTCCAAAAATTGAAATGGAGTAAAAAGACTACAATGCCCTTGTCATATATTTAGGCGCGATTTAGTGTAGCTTCCTCGCTTAAGCTTTCCCTCCAAAACTAAACCATTCCCTCCATGTATTGAATAATGAGTTTTGACATAAATTATTGTGTTTTAAAAAAAGTTTTACAACATATCATCATTATGTGTGTGTTTAATTAACATTTGCCTCCATAATTTCAGCTTCCATTATTTTCTTAATCTACAACACAAATTAATTACTTGTGATCCAAATTTACTCATTCACCTTATCTTCCAAATCCTTTGTTTTTTTGGTTGTAGTGAAAGAAAATGGAATGAGAAAGTAGCAAAGGATCTCGTAATTACAATAATGTAAGCTAGGTACACCATGGTTGATTTGTTTGGGGTTAGCATTTAGCAACGATGGTAGTGACTAGTGTGCTAAATATTAGGCACACTTACCGTCAAGTTCAAGTCTCTATCTTTAAAAAGTGTGTCAAGTTTAAAGGGGTTATCTAAGGTATTTGATATTTTAGATAATGTTTTAGAATTTTGAATTAAATTATATACTTTTGTAAATTAGTAAATAAGTTTTTCTATAACACAATCTAACCAATTGTATTGCAAATAAATGACCAACATATTATAACTCAATTACTCCCAACTAGTATAAATATTAATACTCCTTTATGATTTTTGATTACGTAAAATTAACGTCTTTTTGTTTTTTTAAGTATACTATATTATCAACAAAAAGTATGAAAAGAATTAGTTGTTTTAAAAAATTATTATATACTATAAAATTGTATAAACAACAAACTACTGCTTTAAAATATTATTATATACTGTAAAATTGTGTGATACAAAATGAGTCTACATTCTTCTATAGTGAAAATATATTTAAATTTAAAAAACAATGTGTCAGAGATACTGTGTATATGAATATATACATGATGCTAGAATAAAATAAATTAAGTACACAACTACTCATATTATCACTAATTATCATTCAAAAAAAATAATCTGATCAAGTATGCATTGCATTGAAGCATCATTTCCAACATCTTCATATTATCTATTCTTTGTAAAAAGTTTTTTTGAATACATTATTTTAGTGTAATGAAAAAAGATAATGCATACTTATATGAAATAAGAAGTTACATTATCTTACTACTTTCGTATATCTCTATGCATTGCATTGAAACATCATTTCCAACTTCATATTATCTATTCTTTGTAAAAAGTTTTTGAATACATTATTTTAGTGTAATGAAAAAAGATAATGCATACTTATATGAAATAAGAAGTTACATTATCTTACTACTTTCGTGTATATATATATATATATCTAACACTATTAATGATAAATATTGAGACTTATGTTATGTACTATTACATACTTGAAAGAAACAAGAAATCTCTGATCTTGTCTCTTTATTTCAGTTACTTTTATCTTTTAGTGTATTATTGTTTTGATAACTAATAACTTTATTAATCACAAAAGAGCATTATTACAAAACTATACAACCAAACATTGATTGTTATTACAATAATATTCTAGATGTTGCTCTCATATAATAGCTCGATATGTTGTTATGTTCACCTTAGTCTATGGAGCATGCTTTGAGTGAACATGCAACATACAAATAGATAATCTCTTGACTTCAACTCTACTTGACATAGTTTACACTATGCCCATGTAGTTAATCCTTTAATATAAGAGAAACCTTCACATATAGCAAACACAAAATTCATATTTGTATGCTATAGCAAAGTTTGCATAATTGCGTTCCATAGCAAACATATATATGTATAATTTGCTATACATATACAAAAAAAACAATTGTATAATTCGCTATACATATACAAAGAAAGCAGTTGTATAATTCGCTATACATATACAAAAGAAAGCAGTTGTATACAAAAAATCAATTGTATAATCTGTGTATGTATAAAACGAGAAAGTGAGAAAGGCAAAGGAAAACTGGGCAGGAAAATATTTATATTGTATAATTATAAGTGTACAGGACAAAGATATATGTATTTGAATGTGTATATACAATTTTCTCTCGCTTTATACAAACAAAAGCCCAATTTATACATTTCGTTTCTGTTTGTATAAGTGAGAGAGGCGAGGGTGGCGAGCGAGATCTGGGAGAGGGGAGAGAGGGAAACGAAAATATATGTATATATACAATTTCATCTCGCTTTATACAAACACAAACACATTTTATACATTTGTGTTTGTATAAAAGCAAGAGAGGCGAGCGAGACTGCAACCAAATGAGAGTGGCGAGCGAGATTCCACCAGGGAGAGTGGCGAAAATAGCAATAGTTTGCTATAGGGTACAATTAAATCAAAGTATATTTATAGCATTTAATTTGAATTAATAGTTTGCTATTATATACAATTTTCCCTTAATATAACTTCTTATTTGTTTTCATTTTATAAATTCTAAGAAGTTGTGTTCTTCTAAATATATTTTTTAAAGGATATAGAAAAAGTAAATACTAATTATGCTTTGCAATTCTCAGGTCAACTACTATTTTTTTGCGTTCATTTTTACTTGTAAACAATGAACTTTGCAAACATCCTAAGAAATAATAAATGAATTGTACATTACTATAATTTTCATATTAATTTGTGTAGTCTTTGTTGAACTTGAGAAATGATTTGAAATGATAGTTATGTTACGGGTAAAACAAGAAAAAGAAATTGCCTTTCTCTTCTTGATATGCTAAAATGAACAAATAAAAGTAAAAAATAAAATGATCTAGTATAACGGACAAGTAAAACTGAATGGAGAAAATAGTATTTTGTATAATTATAATAATAAGAGTAATATTGAAAGAAAATTCTCTTTCTTTCACTTTAATTTGTTCAATTGAACTTTGCACACCTTTAAGAAATAATGATTAATATGAATATATTTTACCATAATATTCATATTAGAGATTTAGTCTTAAGTTTTGAAAAATAATTTGTGAAATAAGTAATTAGTGTTAAGGATAAAATAGAAAAGATAATACTCCATTTAGTCAAATATTAAGTGAATTTTATGAGGCAATGCATACTCATTTAAAAAAATATTAGGACATAAATTGAATAATGCTTTCTACTTTTATCCTTTTAGTTATTCTTAGACTATTTTTAAAATAAAAATAATTAAAGTAAAATTATAAATATGACCAATTAACTCTCTTGAACTTATCACTTAGAAAATGTAAATGAAGAGCAAAGATAAAAGAATTTTTTAACAACTCTATTGAACATTAAATAATTAACTTATTTTGAACATTAAAAAGAATATCAAAAATTCGATTATTATGAACTAAAGAAAATAATTATGGTCTTTTGATACGTTACAAGTAAAAAATAAAAAAAATGGAAAAGTAATTAGGAACTTAAGGAGTACTAGATAAAAAAAATAAGGAAAAAGTTATAAGTTTCTCTCAATTTGACTTTAGATACCTACCCTATTTACTTAGGAATTTTATAAAGAGCTTTATTCATATTTTACCTAAGATACACTAATACTAAAAAAATTAAATTAGATTACTTAAAAAAGACAAGTAGATTAAATAAATGAATTCACATATAACTTTTGGACTACAAAACAGTTCTTTCCCATGACTCTGTTTACAAATCCTGCTTATTAATTCAGTTAGTCAATTCATATAATAATGAAATCAAAAGAACAAAAACTAATAAATTGTGACAGTTACAGTAAACTATTAAAGTATGGCACACCAGTCTGTGGCAGCCAATCATCTCCCACTAGAAAATTCGACAATGTAAAATTAGCAGCATCAGTTGCATTCAAAATTTGAATTGCAGGCCATGTAACTCTGCCTGTAGTATTTGATCCTGCTCCTGTATTATTAAACTCTGCATAATACGATGTATTTAACGCGAAATCTCCAGACCAATCGTGCCATCCCGTTGGATGAATAAATCCATCCATATAAGATTGCATATATATCGTCCTAGAGTACTCTTTCCATGGCCTACCAAGATACGTTTTCGTGGTACTATTGCTCAATGCTAAATCATCTGCAGGTCTAATTGTGCAATTTTGTATCGAAATTCCAGTGTTTTGATTTATATCTGTTCTTCCCTGAGCTGTTATCGCGTTGAATTGATTCACCATAGGGAGTCGCGGGTACAAATTGCAGTTTTGGAATAGTGCAGCAGCGTTTCCAAATATGAAATCAACTGTTCCATATATGTCGCATTCTCTGTAAAATTGTCTTAGAGAATGTACATATAGGGTGTCTTGATATGCCTCGAAGCTGCAGCTGTAGAATGTGGATAAATCAGCACCATTTCGAACTGCAACTGCTTGATGCTTGATTGCTCCTGCTGTGTTTTGGAATGTTATGTCAACTGCGACGAATCCTTGACCAACCACAGCTGCAGAAGTTGACATGAAAATGTTGTTAGATAACAACCATGGTACAAAATTAAGTTCAAAGATTAATTTTGAAAAAATAGAGTTTCTTGTCATGACCCGCTACTTTGCCATTAAAATAAGGCAAGGAGCTTTAGTGAGACTCTAAGTCCGTGACATTTTTCTTTGCTGGTTTATATGATTCATGAGTTCGAGATGTAAAATAAGTATGCAGGAAGGATGCATTTGCAAAGCTCTTCTAATCAAAGGCGGATTCATAATTTAAACTTGACGGAAAATAAAAATACAGTGTAAATACTTACAAAATGTGGAAGAGTTGAATGTTGTCCATCCATCAACAAAGCTATGATTGCCCGTAATAATCGTCTGATTAATTCCATCTCCGATCATCATCAAATACTTTTTATTCTTAGCAATTGCAACATACTCTTCATACACACCTTGCGTGATGTATATAAGAAAGTACCCAGACTCAGCTTTCGTATTATTTGGAGCAGCAGCAACAGCGTCATTAATCGTCGAAAAATTCCCACTTCCATCCTGACTCACAACCACAATGTCACTCACAACAACCTGATCATCTTCTTGCAGGAGCTTCCTCCTGCCTACTCTCTCGAAAATCGCTTGATTCCGTTGAGACATTTTCAACGGCAATTGTCCGTTTTTGAACAAATGTTTTTTTACATGACGAATTTTAGATCCGTTCTTCTTTTTTGGTACCCATCCTTTAGTGAAAAGAGCTAAAGAGACACTAAAAAGTTTGGTATCATTAGAAAGTGGAGCAACTAGCCCATTTCTCAAACTCCAAGCAGACGATGTCTCTTGTAATCCATCTAAACATGTTTGTGTATTTGTCAAAATCGCACTTAACAAAGTTTGAACATCATCAGCTTGTAAAACAGGGAGAACATTCGACGTCGCGTTTACTGTTTTTAAAGAGCTGGATAAATAATCCATGTTGAGTCCTGCTAGAAATTGACAATCTTCTAGTGCACGGACAGCAGTAATTGTTAGTTGCTTAGATTGACGAAGGTATTTTTCGATTAATGAGAGGAATTTACGAGCCGAAGAGAACGATTTTCGAACAGATTTTCGACCATAGCTGTATACATTTTCGTTTTTAGGGGACTCTGAAGGTGGAAGAACAGATGATTTACAAAAAGAAGGATAAGGAGTTGATTTGCAAATAACAGAGGGAGGAACAGGGGTATTTGGTGGAGTATCAGCAGCAAATAAAATTGGGATAAGTAACAAAAGTGTAGTGCAAAAAAAGATGAAATGAACAAAAAACAAGTTGGATTTTTTTGCCATGGCTTTTGAGATGCAAATGAAATGGTGATTATAGTTGTTTTTATTTTTGTGGAATGGTTGGATAGATATTGGAATATATATAGTAAAAACAAAAGTATAGTTGTAATATTTTTTTATTTTTTTTTTGGTTACCTGCAGAAGACTTACGGTAACGTAGTACTAATAAAGTATATTGTATAACAATGGGATTGAAAGTCAACTTGTTTTATTGCATGGTTTTTGTTTTTTCTTGAAAGCGCGTCGATCTTCAAATGTTGAAAATGGAGTTAGTAGTAATACTTATTATGAATGCATTGATTGGGTTCAAACAAAGAGGCAGAAATTTCTTGTGGAGGCGGAGACGGATCGACTGGATTTTAATTTTATGGGTTTTGAAATTTAGAACGATTAGTTTTAAGTATTATATTCTCTGTTTCAAAATAAGTGAGTTGTTGATGGATCATTGTTATCCATTGTTTCATAATGTACTGTATTATATTGTACTCTATTGTATTATAATGTATGGTAGATACAATATTTGGCTAGACTGTACTTGTTTGTTGTTGTTTAATAACATTTTTATTGTTTGGTTTGACCGTATCGTACTGTATTGTAATTTATAAATTTACTAAAATATCCTTAATTATTCTAGGTTAGGAGGTTTGAGTAGAATTAATAATATAGGATAAAGAGTAAAATAGTATTATGGAATATTGTGTAAAGATATAATTGGAAAAAGAAATTAAGTAACAATGAGAACACACCAAATCGGTTGTTCCATAAAATAGGAATTTTCATTGTTATGTAACAATGAAATTTAACAATACAATACGATACATTTTAAGTAACAATCAAAACAAACATTGTAGGTATAATAACGATACAATACAATACAATGGGTAACAATGATCCAAATAGAGTGTATAGTTCAAAATAAAGTGAATTGTTCAAAGTTTAAGAGCGTTATTGGAACTGTTTTTCCATTTTTGCCCCTCATTTACATAGGTGATAATTTCAAGAGAGTTAATTGCTTATATTTATGATTTTACTTCGAATTATTTATATTTTCAAGAATAGTTTGAGAATATCTAAAAAGACAAAAGTGAAAAATGGTGTAGGGGTACTTGTCCTAAATTTTTTTCTTAATAGGTGTGCATTTGCTCGATAACTCAATTATTTGAAATGAAGAGAGTAATAATTGAGTTCTAAATTTAATATCTATGCGAAATCAGAAATTTTATCAAGAGCGTTCAAGATGATTTAATATGTATCTATAAGAAGTATAGTTTTGACCTATTTATGTAGTATAATTTTTCCCATACCAAGTATAATTTTCGAATGAAAGATGATCAACTAGTCACTCTTTGTTCTATGTAGCTCCACTTCTGTATCTATATATATTAACTGAATTTGTTAAAAAAATTTTACTATTGAGTATCAGTTATTGATTTCGATCGAATCTATATCTGAACTTCTACCTCCGCCAACGAGGAGCATTAGTGCTTTAATATTCTATGCTCCCACTTTAGGATTAATATTATTAGTCAGCATTTGTAGGAGCTTGTTACGTTTGTTTGTTTCATCGTTTGTCAATGAAGTTAGCACATGCCAACTTGGTTAGGTTATACACGTCCCCTGCAGACTTTTTCGTTTTTTTTTTTTTTTGTATATTTAGAGGTCGATCTATAGTTTTCAATTTTTTTTTATGAATTCTTAATAAACTATTAAGTACATGTTAAAGTAAATTTCTCTTCACAGATATAAAATTTGAACTAAAGTAACTATGTCACCGTGTATACTACTACTAGTTTTTCTTTTTAAGCCATTGATAATGTTGGCCTATGATATGTAGCACTTCATAACAAATAGCGCATTGTATATCCATAGACCCTTGTGGTCCGTTCCTTTTCCAGATCTAATGCACAACAGGAGCTTATTAGTGCACCGTGTTGTTCTTTTATATATCCATTATGTAGCCATATTTCTCTATGATAAATATTGATTATCCCAATATATTTTGATGTTTTAGTGAAATGTTATTAGAAAAAACATATAATATAACACAATATCAAAGATGGATTCTACAAAAATCATGATTATTATAGTAAAATATTAGTATAGAGTATGATTGTTTTAGAGAAGTATATAGACCTAATATATTGAAACTTTGGCGATATACTTTAGTTGATACTAAAATTATTTGAATTAATTGTGTAGACACTTTTTATTTAGTTTAGGTATACAACAGTTGTGGAACAATAATGCTAAGTTATGGAATAACATAATTTTGATTATGAGTGGAAACCAAATCTGAATTCAGTTTGCAATGAAATGTGAATTATGTAGATTCCAAACTTCACCAAATGTAGGACTAATAATAATGTGCTTTCGATTGTATTTTTTTTATATATATAGCAAATAATCAATGTAGATTAGGTCTTGGATTTTCCCATATTTGGTTGTCATTTCTTATTTAATATAACTAATATTTTTTGGTTTAATAATAAGCAAATATTTTAAATAATCTTTTGATCAATCTCCAATTTTGTGCGATGATTTTTTTTTATGAAAATGAATTTTGTTTTACTAATTACTACTTAATATTTATATTATTAGTCTTTGCATAATTAATTTTTACGTTATAATTTTTGTAAAACTTATCATCAAACCAAACGACCCAGTACAAACACTATAATATACAAATTCAAAGCCTTAGCTTAATGACGGTTAATCATTAGTTATCCTGGAATAATTTATCCCACGATGCATATATGATAACTTATCCCATCATTATGGTAAAAATGGTGCGATAAGTTATCCCAAATATGACAATCAAACAAGAAACCAAAATATTAATTCAAGACTTTTTTTTTAATCTCATAACTATTTATTCTTATCCCTCACACCAAACGATCCCTAAGAATCATTTCAAATTCTAACTTTGCAGCTGGAGTTGTTGAAATTATTTCTCTCCATCTATGATTTTTATTATTCCCCTAAATCATTAACAACTACCATGTCTAATGAGTATGTCTAATGAGTGATAGTAAAATTGAAACCTCAAACATATCTGTGACGAATCAAATTCATAGTACATATTATTATAACAGGTCTCACAAATTTATCTCTTGGATTATATTACATCGAGACCAAAACACGTGTACGCATACCAATGGACACTTGTAATTTGTTTATTTGAAGTATAAGTATATATACTACATGATGGAAAACAGCAATGCTACATTCTGATTTTGATTTTTAGTGCAACCAAAATCTGAATTAATTTTAGAGTACTGAAATGTGAACTATAAAGATTCCATTCCAATAAATTAAATAAAATTCAAATTCAAATACTTTAGAACACCAAATTTAGGACATTACATCAGCTTGGGATGATATGGACAGCGCTATAAACTACTTGTCGTTCTGTTTTACTAGTTCAATATTAACTACTTCGGTTTTATATTAACCATGTATCATGTTTCGCTTCTTCAGAGATAATCTATGAGAATTTAACTAGCATTTCAATATTTATTTTCATTAATTTAATATGAGAAAAGTTGCAACTTGAATTACTTATTGTATAATTTTGAATATCTAAATTTTAAATGCAAAATGTTAAATCAGTTTAATCCAATTTATCTTTAAAAAATTAAAGAGAGCTAAAATGACTTTTTTTAAAAAAAAATGTGACAACTAGTTTGAGATGGAGGGAGTATTTATTAAGTATCAATTCCCCTAACGCCTTCTCACTCGAATTCGTTGCATCGGATTTACCTGGTGCGGTTTATATTTCCTCTACAACTTGCTATATTGTACATGAGCAGATTACCCAACGCACACCAATATCAACAGTGGATATCTCCTAGCTAGGGTTCCAAATAAAAGGTATTTTTGTAACTAAGTTACCATATTAACTATATTTTGAAAATCTTAATTTGACTACAAGTGTCATGGTAATTATTTGATGATATAAGATAAAACAAAAAACAATTTTAATTAATTAAGATAGTAAATAAATAAAAGAAAAATATACTGAACGAGTCAAAAAAAAAAACGTAGACTGTACCAGAGAGGGTCACATGTTTTGTCAACATGTACAGCTAAGAGATTGGAGTATTCTTTTTTATTCGTGGATTATAAGTTGAAATAGTCAAATCGATCAATATGTTATTTTTCTATTGAGTTAATAAAAATGTCAGATTATTTTCTAAAAATAAGGATATATAATTATATTTTGTAAATGAAATAATTAGAACATGAAGAAATATGTTGGCAAGCTGCTTTATTTTATGTATATGTAATTGTATAAAACTTGTAATGTATCCAAAGGTTTTAGGTTTAGAAGCAATAACCAGATATGTAATAACAAAATTAACTTGTGAAAATATGATTTGTTTGATCGGCTAAAAATTTGACAATGATTCATAAGTAAATTACAATAGAAGTCAAAACTTCAAGTGTAACAACTTCATAGTCATGACTCATGTGTTTGTTTGCTCCTAATCAAAACTTTAATTTTAACAACTTTCTATTTTTGATCAGAGGGTTTTTCCACGAGGCAAGCGAAGTTCAAAAGTTTAAAATCACTCATTTAAGATTATTAATTAAGTGTAATGTTTTGATGATTTATTTGTTAATTTAGCTCATCTTGACCTGTTTAAATTCAGCTCAAATTATCAAAAAGCTATTCGATACATTTCTCAATGTACTAAAATAAATGATACTCCAATATAACCCTAAATTAATTAAACAAATGCTTAGAAGGTGCAGGCTTAACTAGGATAAGTGAAGCACCAACTTTTGTTGACAAAATTAGCAAAATAAATGTACTAATTAAGTAACTGTTGATAGAGACATATTTATTCCATTCCAATCTACTTAGGTGCATATGATATGATTAATTAAAACCAAACCTTTTGACAATAAATCAATTCGTTTTGTCTGTTCTTGTTCAAGCCAAACTATTACACCTACTTACTTTGACATTGGTAGCTATTAGATTTCTAGATTTAGATATTGTTGGATTACTAATTACTCCCTCCGTTCACTTTAACTTGTTACTTATTTCTAAAATAGATTCTTATTTTTATTTATCATTTTTGACATATTAAGAAAAAACAATAATTTTTTTACATGTTTTACCCTCAGCATTAAAATACTTATTTTCCAAATCATTTTCTAAGACATCATTTAATATGGGATAGTTTAACTTATATCATTAATTATATGTGTCAAGTCAAACTGTGACAAATAAAAGTGGACGGAGAGTATATATTATTTCCTCCATTTATTATTAAAATAAATATATAATTTTATTTGTCTAATTTGGAAAATTAAGAAATAATTTCCTAACTTTTGTAGTCATGTAGCTATTGGGATTTACTTTTAGGCTGTGTTTGTTATTTTCTCAAAAAATAATTTATTTAACTTTTGTGTTAATTGACAAGTAAGAAAAAATATTAATGTTCCTATAGAAAATGTACATGAAATTCAAGTTAATATTATGGGGGTGGAGATGGCGTTGGTGGGTTACGGGTGGGATAATTAAGGAGAAACGTTATTTATGAAACTTATTATTATTTTTTACTTTTACGAGTGGAATTATTTTCAAAATATTTTAAACAATCATAATTAAGGAAATAAAAAAAATTGAAAAAATATAGTTTCCTCCATACGTAACACACCGTTAAAAGTCAATAAGCAATTAATTCATAAAATGACAGAATGTCGGAAAAACAACACGTTTACGTTACTTACAACTAATAATAGTAAGCTTCTAATTAGAGTCACACAGACTTTGTATTATTTTTTCAGTCACACAGACTTTGTATTAGAGTCACACAGACTTTGTATTATTTTTTGACTAATGGATTTAAAATAATTATATATTCACAAATCAAATCAACGAAAATCTATATTTTCATTTGTATTATAAATATATATTGTTAAATATTATTTTGACGGGCGACTATTTATAGAGAAAATTGTGAAACATAATAAACATTTAAATCATATAAAATGTTATAGCTACTGTTTAGGAAAACTCTTTTGTAGCTATAGTTTCGCTCAATTTTGTTGTTTGCCTGATCTGTAAAATTCGCTTCATTTGTATAAATTCAGAATTTGTATAATTCAGTACCTAATTGTATAAATTCATAATTTTGTACATGCTTACCCTAGCTATTTGTATACGATTCATAGTAAAAAAATACTCAGTTTGTATATTGGCAAGCTAAATATACAAACGAAGTTCTGAAAAATTCCTAAATGTATAAATACAGATTTTATATATACTTATCTTATTTATATATTCACAAGCGAAATTTACAAACAGGCACAAATATACAACCGTTGTCTCTATAAAAATAAAATTATAGCTATAAAACACAATTATCAAAACTATAACTATAGAATCTTATTATTTCTATTACGTTTGCTATTTTTCAAATTTTCTACAATTGATATCCATTAATCTCTATATTTTTGGCACTTTGCACTGACTGCCTGTTTTTTGTTGTTTTATTGTTATCATATATTTTTTGGAGTATTGACTGATTCAACATAATCACCGACTCTATTGGAAATATTTGTTTAGACTCACTTGTTTTATTTCATAAATTAACTCATAAGTCAACCATTATACTATTTACACTTTTAGGATTTCTAAACTATATAAAGTTATAAACTATTTATCCCATCGAAGTACATACATTACAATAGCATATTACATGTCTTATCAAGTAAAAATCTTAAATGCTCTAATTGATAATTCGCTTCGTTTCATAGTTACTCAACTATAGATTATTTTCTTAAAAAGTTACTGAATTTTTGTTAACTATAAATTTTTTTTTTAGAAAGTCATTCAATTTTAATTTTTAACTCAAAAGTTACCATGAGTATTTTATTTACAGGGTCACTCAACATATTTGATTGATTCTTCAAATTAAAATTTGTTGACGTAAAACTTTTATATCTAATTAAAAAATAAAAAAATATCCATTTAAATCATTTAATAAGCCGAACACTTGATCCGACCGCTAAAATATAATATTGACTATTTTATTTTACCCTTATAATAAAGATAGATTGACATTTAATAAAATGACATTGAAATGTCTATTTAACCTACCTCAATTTCAAGTTTATTTAAAGAAAATTGTACCGCGGCAAATTAAAGTTCACTTACTTAAATTGTAATGTCACGCCCTGAGCCTACACCCTGGGCGGGACCGGCACCCGGAGACCATTTCTGGCCCCAAGCGAACCCTTGGCCTAGCTTTCTTAACTCAGCGGAAACCTAACCCAACAGAATAACTCAATGCAAATGCAAGGTTACAAAACAACTTAACTTATAAAATCTGGCCA
>JAJOOR010004621.1:0-60866 GCA_036250505.1 Solanum acaule
TTCACCAATAGAAATCATATTCACAAAGACCCATATCATAGGCCAATTTTTTAGAATATGGGGATCATGGGTTCTTCAAGAATTCCTTTGAAAATTATGATTTATAAAATTGTTTGACAAAGGACCCATGTTTAGATTGAAAATAGGAAATTTTGGTCTTTGAATCTCTTTTGAAAATCTTTGATAGAACTCCTTGAATGAGAGGTTATTCAACAATCAAACGTTGCCATACCTTAATTATTGAAGACCCATGAAATTGAAGAAGAAATCAGTTGAAAACCCATCTTCTAGCTTGAGCTTCATCAAGGTCTTCAATGGAGATTTTGAGAGAAACTATTTTTGAAAGGGAAGGGTCAATTTGAAGAATGGTGTCTAATTCTAGGTTTTAGGGTTTTAACCAACTTAAAATACCCTAAAATAGGTAGAATAACCGATTATAATAATTCCCCAAATTACCAAAACTACCCCTCACTTAGTTGGACCTTTTAAACAAGTCAAACTTGAGTTTTCTTTTCGCTGATTTTGTTTGGAAACAAGTTCGCGACGTAGAGGTGTTCCCACAAGTTTCATAAATTATAATACGAGACAGTAGAGTCCGCGACATGTCCGCGACGCAGACCAAACTTTTGGCCCTTGGTGGAGCTAGTCCGCGACGCGGACATGCTCTCTCCAAGCACAACTTCAAGCTGCCTTGGCAGCTTGCTTGGCCAAGGTTGGGGTCCTCCTCGGGGACCCTTATGGTGGCCCCTGAGGAGTCTTATCCAAACGTTTTGACCCTGAAAACATTTATTAAGACACTAGGGTCATTTCCACTGATTTTAGACTCCAAAAAACACATAAAAACATGAACAACATACTAGAACAAACCAACACGTAAAAGACTACTTTCCGAACGTCCTGGTCGTCCGTTGACGTTTGACTTCCAAACTCTTTAAAATCGACTAAGAAGGCTATTCTTCATTATTTTAACAAGTTATTAATTCATAAAACCCATGTGAGGCTCTACTTTATCCAACTTTATTTTGAGGGGTGTTACAATAGCCCCCAGTTAGGAGCATTCGTCTTCGAATGACACTTAAAATACTTCTGAGGACTCAATGACCCAAGTAGCAGCTCACAATACACAACATATAACATCAACATAAGACCACACATCAACGAGGACATAAAAGGCTCAAAACAACTTTGTGCAATTCAAGAAACTAGCAACACATCTACCAACTCCTTATGCATCAACTTATTATTTCCCATTTCATTGGAGAAACTTCCTTCTCCAAATCATCATATCATATAGGAATTTAATCCACAACATCACTATGCTCAAAACTCTTTACTTCATATAAGTATAGGAGGAACTACCCTCTCGATATTCAATGAGCATCAACAAATATATTAAGCAATCAACAAGGCATTTCTTTAACAAGACAACATCAAGCTTGCTCATTACAACTCTCATGAGGACAACATCACACAACATCTATGGGTGCAATTTCAACCATGAGAAACAAAGTTCGTGAAAACTCAAAATACAGCTTAAGCATGAATTTTCACAAAAATATGCACATACAAGGAAATCATGTCATAATCATCATTCTCATTTCAAACACCAAAGAAACACAACATGCAACTATCTCATCAAAGCACATTATGCAACTTTTTCATAAGAAATCATTTAAGCATGCACTTGAAATCAACTCATGCAACACAAACAAGTAGAAACTTTATTCACCGACTCATAATGCATACACCACATAGGTCTTTCTCATGTTCATAGGAGGAACTACCTGCTCCTAATCAGGACATGATATTTACCCCTCTTATATAATCATAGGGTCCATTATGCAATGTCTTTCAAATGCACACATAGACATGATCAACATTTCCACACTTGAGGCAATTAAGCAATTCATACTAGTTGCACCCTAACATGAGGATTATAGATCATCTACTAGTCTTATCATTTAATCATCATACTATCAAGAATATACATGTCATTACCATGTTTAGTTATTCTCAAGGAGGGACTACCTTCTCCTAGTCACAACATACGCACATGGCATCATAAAACTCATAAGCAAGCATTACACAAGGGTCAATTCATTTAAGGAGAAATTCTCAACTTCTAACCTAAGCATGCTCATACTCTCTTCCTCATGAAGTCAAGAGTGCATTTACCATAAAAAGATGCATATTGACATGAGAAACATGAATTTTATTACTAAAATTCCATTTTTATGTAAGAAGAATCCGTCAAAACATACATAACATAGTGTCTTCTAGGACATGCATAACATACGGAGATCATGCAACTCATAATAATATGCAAGACTCCAAAACATGAACAAGCTAGTAGGAACTCGTTGGTCTCAAGCTTGAATAAGAATAGAAGGAAAAGATAAGGATATCAACAACCTTACTACTCACTCATCATTCCCACTTAGGGTAAACCCATCTAAGAGAACATTAAAGTAACCAAGAGAACTATCACTTACCAAATAAGCACAATCTCCCCCTCTTGGGATCAAGTTATGCAAACTCCTTTAATCATTACCTCATTCATCTCTAAGGTAGGAACCATTCTCCAATAAATCTTCACTATACTCCTTTAGGTGAGGATTTCAAGAATCCAAAACAAATGAATATTTATGCCACTCCACTTCATATCTATCACCCAAAGTGGTTCTCAACATGGATAACTCAAGGAAGTTCAATGTAGAAATATTAAGGGCACTCAAAACCTTACCATCTAGGCACATTATCCCCCACTTGGGGTGAGCTTAATCAACTATTTATCACATCACTCTCATAATATCTAAAGTCAAAACAAGTCATAGTTAAGTCTCCACATTCCGTACACAAAAAAGGTTCTCAACCATAGAGGATTGCACTTCTACCCTCATAAAAAAAGTTTACTAATTCAACATCAATAGGCACCACTCAAGCACCACTATTCATCCAAGTTCATCTCATCATAAGGCTTATAAGAACTGGGTTGGGTTATACAATTCAACCACCTAAGGCCATAACTAAACCAATGGATACTAAGGGTAACCCAAAAGTTCACCATATCCTCCCACCAAGTCACAAAAGAGAAGTACTTCCAGAATTAACCCTACAAGGTTCATCACATTAAGTACTTCATCTATGGAGTCTAGGGAATCTTCTTCCATCTTTGATCCATAGAAATTCTAGATTTTTAACAAAGCATAAAACACATATTAGGAACCCTTAAAATCCACTACCGCTTATTCTAGAGACTTAGGGGTAGCCATTCTCTCTTGGTTCATCCTTAGGGGAAACGTAGAAGGGTTTTGACCATGAAACCTTTTCCTCTTTCACTTAGGTTAGATCAAGACAACTCTAGACCATTTAAACCCTTATCATCACTTTTTTTGGTTGAATTTTCCAACCAACCATGCCTAGGTATTATCTAAGTAATCTTTTCAAGTGATCATACTTAAGATCAATCTTAAAGGACAACTAACCTCTTTGAAGTTGGTCAACACCTACACATTACTCCCTTACTTCCTGTAGGTAGTGCACACAACCGTCAAGTCCACTTTGAAGCACACATAATCCCAACCTATGGCATAGACTTTCTTTTTCCCCTATCTGTACTCTAGGGTAGGTTCATTTGGGAATTAACAATTTACTACAAGGGTTCTATCATCAATTTGGACAGCCTCACAATTATCCTTACTAGGTAGGCAAACTATCTTCCCTTCTCAGGAGCAAACCTACACAAGAACTTCAATTCATCCCAAGGACAACTATGAAGCATTACTCATACAAAAGGGAAACTTTCAACTCTCACTATTTACCACATTCCTTCAACACTCCTCAAATCTACACCATGACTTTCTACTATCATTATCCATCACCATAAAACAACTCAGCATCCTAAAAAGGATTTCATTCTTACCATAACGACTCTTATCATACGAGAACTACACCACCATACAACATTTTCAATGTAATGCTTCCAACCTCATAGGTCACACATAGCCATGATTCGCATCACAATACGATTTCCAAATCTACCTTCATATATATACTCATATAGTCATCATATCATAATAAGCATTAAAACTCACATTTTCTTCCCTCGATCCTTGCAACATCACCCATTCCAAGTTATCACATCTAGAAGACCATCGGACAAGGGAAAATAAGAGAGAGAGATCATATGGAGTTAAGCTCTACGGAACGGCACAAGAATAATAAAGAATGTGAAACTTCTATCGTCCTATAGCCTCTCGCTCATAGATGTGTCGCGACTCACACCGATGAATAAGACTCTACTAGACGTGGCTCATGAGACATTGAATTCTAAGACCATTTTCATAACCTTATGATCTGATACCAAGTTTGTAACGACCCGAGAGCACCCCCTAGTCGTTACCGGCGTATTCGACCTCTCGGAGGTCTTATACAAGCCCTTAGCATTCTTCATAGCATTTATCATAGAAAAATAGAGGAAAATTTAAACCTTTCATAATATAACACAAGTCATAAAAGTCACCTCATTAAAACCTTTAATACAAAATCGGAATACTACGTCTCAAGGTAGCCATCTTAAAACATGAATACAACACAAGAGGGACACAACCCTTACAATACAAAAGAACTACTATCTAGTATATTGAACTTAAGGAAACTCTTTAACATAAAGGTCCTTGAATCTTTAAGGACACACTCGAACTTGGGAATAGTAAGCCAAGCTCATCACTTCTAGGAATGGTCCTTTAGCCACCACAACCTACACTTGGTGTAAAAGGATGAAGAAGAATGGTGTTAGTACAAGAATGCACTAGGTATGAAAACCATGCTAAAACATGTTTTTAAAAAGACATTTATTTGGAAACCATGCATCATGCCTTTTTAGTGAAAATTCAAGAACATTTAGTTCCATAGGAACAACATAAATCCACATACATATCATACACATGGAAACCATTAATAATAGCATATAGAGCCACTTATAGCATTTTAGGCACATTCCATGCATACCATACATTACCTTCTTCTTTATCTTAACTCCTTTTCTCAAGCAACCCTTAGGGGATACTTGGTGCAATGTATCACCTTAAGGTTACCAAAGGTGAACTTACAAATAGCCTTCATCAATCCAACCACATATATTCATAGAGTCATAAGCACACCATAAGACATAGTCTTCACATAGGAACTATCACCTAAGACAACCCCCAAGACACACTAGTGCAATGTGCAAGTAGCATCCCATAATACTACTCACACCAAAATTTACCAATTTTTCATGTGAATTATCCCGTGGATCTGGCACCCAAAGCACCCAAAATTATTTTCTCAAATTTTTTTATGAGTACCTCCGTAATGATTTCGAGAACCTTCACGTATACTTACACTATTTTAGAACGCTCATTTCCGCATTTACAAGACTTTTTTTAAGAATCGCCCAAATTCCCCGATTTTTCATTTGTATTAGCCCATTGATTGGGCGCCCGAAGCACCTAACATTCTTTTATCAAAAAATTTAATGAGGACCTCCATAAAAAGTTGGGGAACCTTCATGTATACTCACACCATTTTCTTAATGTTCATTTCCGCCTTTACCAGCCTTTTTTTAAGAATAGCCTAAATTATCCAATTTTTCGTGTGTATAAGCCCATGGATCAGGCGCTCGGGCACCCAATTTTTTTAAAAAAAGACACTTTATGAGGACCTCTGTAATGAGTTGGGGAACCTTGACGTATACTCTCACCATTTTTTAACGCCCATTCCACATTTACAAGCTCTTTTTTAAGAATCGCCAAAATCCCCAATTTTTCGTGTGTATTACCCCATGGATCTAGCGCCCGCAGCACCCAAAAATGTTTTCTCAAAAAACTTAATGAAGACCTCCGTAATGAGTTGGGGAACCTTCACAAATACTCACACAATTTTTTAACGCCCATTTCCTAATTTACAATCCTTTTTTTAAGAATCACCCCAATTCTCAAATTTTTCGTGTGTATTAACCCATGGATCTGGCGCCCAGAGCACCTAAAATTGTTTTATTGAAAAACTTTATGAGGACCTACGTAATAATATGGAGAACCTTCATATATATTCCAACCATTTTTTAACGCACATTTCCTTATTTACAAGCCCTTTTTAAGAATCGCCCAAATTCCTCAATTTTTGGTTTGTATTAGCCCATTGATCTAGCACCCGGATCACCCAAAATAATTTTCTCAAAAAACTTTATTTGGACCTCTGTAGTGAGTTGGGGAACTTTCACGTATATTCACACCATTTTTTTAACGCTCATTTCCGCATTTACAAGCCCTTTTTTAAGAATCGTCCAAATTCCATGATTTTTCGTGTGTATTAGCGCATGGATTTGGTGCCCGGAGCACCCAAAAAAAATTTCTCAAAATTCTTAATGACGACCTTGGTAATGAGTTGGGGAACCTTCACGTATACTCACACAATTTTTTTGACGCCCATTTTCGCATTTACATCCCCTTTTTAAAAGAAACGCCCAAATTCCTCAATTTTTTTATGTGTATTATCCCATGGATCTGGCGCCTGGAACTTCCTCATAAGAAAGACTCGCCTTAACTTCCTTGGTGGAGCCACTAGTTGAACACCTAATCGAGCCAATCTATGAACATCTCGAACCAACTCTTTATTTTCTTCTTCAATAAGAGCAACACTACCCATAGATAATCGACTAAAAGCATCTGCTACCACATTAGCTTTACTGGGGTGATAATGAACACTCATGTCATAATCTTTAAATAACTCAACCCACCTTATTTGGTGAAGATTTACATCTTTCTAATTAAACACATATTGCAAACTCTTGTGGTCGGTAAACAAATCTACATGTGCTCCATACAAATAGTGTCTCCAAATCTTTAAGGCAAAATGACCGCCGCTAACTCAAGGTCGTGAGTAAGATAATTCTTCTCATGGCTTTTAAGTTTCCTTGAGGCATAGGCAATAACTTTCCTATTTTACATAAGTACACACCCTAGCCTAATTCTTGAGGCATCACAATAAACCACAAAACCGCCCGTCCCTTCCAGTAAGGTCAACACCGGAGTGGAAGTAAGTCTATCTTTCAACTCTTCTCGCACGCTTCATACCATATGAACTTAGCCTTCTTTTGAGTCAAAGCCATCAAAGGAGAGGCAATTGAAGAGAAACCCTCCACAAACCTTCTATAGTAACCGGCTAGAAACTTCTAATATCCAAAGGAGTTAGAGGTCTAGGACAACTCTTGACCACATCCGTCTTCTTAGGATCTACCTCAATACCGTTACTTGAAACAATAAGACCAATGAAAGATACAGACCTTAACCAAAATTCACATTTGCTTAACTTTGCAAATAGTTGTTGGTCCTTAAGAATTTGCAACACGATCCTCAAATGATCAATATGCTCATCCTCACTCCTTGAGTAGATCAAAATATCATCAATGAACACAATCACAAACATGTCAAGCTATTGTATAAACACTGTATTCCTCAAATCCATAAACGCCGACATAGCATTAGTCAACCCAAACAACATTACCACAGACTCATAATGTCTATACCGACTTCGAAAAGCCGTCTTCAGAATGTCATCATCTTTCACCCTCAATTGGTGATAACACGATCAGAGATCAATCTTACAGAAATAACTTGCTCCTTGAAGTTGGTCAAATAAATCATATATCCTTGGAAGAGGATACTTATTCTTAATGGTCACCTTGTACAACTGTCGATAATCGATACACATACGAAGAGAACCATCTTTCTTTCTTACAAACAAAACTGAAGCACTCTATGGAGAGATACTCGGGCGGATGAAACCTTTATCCAACAAATCTTGCAATTATTCTTTCAACTCCTTAAGTTATGTTGGAGCCATACGGTAAGGAGGAATAGAAATAGGTTGTGTATCTGGGAGAAGTTCAATACCGAAGTCTATTTCTTATTTGGGAGGAATACCGGGTAAGTCATCTAGGAACACTTCCAAAAACTCATTAACAATGGAGACCAACTCGAAAGTAGGGGTTTCAGAATCCACATTCCTCATCCTAACTAGAAGGTATATGCAACCCTTAGAAATCAGATTTCTAGCTTTAAGATAAGAGACAAATCGACCCTTTGGCATAGAATTTCCCCCTTCCACTCAAGGACATGCTCATTTGGGTACTGGAACTTGACTACACGAGTTCTAAAATCAATAGAAGCATAACAGGAGTGCATCCAATCCATACCCAAGATAACATAAAAATCTAGCATAAAAATCTCTACCAAGTAAACAAGAGTAACTCTATGGGACAGGGAAATACTTTCTATAGACCCTTTTACCCACAATAGAATCACCAATAGGAGTAGAGACAGAAAAAGGTTCTAACAACACATTCGGAAGAACATCGAACCTCATATCCACATATCGCGTCACAAAAGACAAGGTAGCACTGGGATCAAGTAAAGCATAAACATCAAGTTGGAAAACTTTCAACATACCGGTAACCACATCGGGAGAACCCTCTTGTTCAACACGAGTCTGAAGTGCATAGAATCAGTTTTGCTTAGGAGCATTGGAACCCGCACCACTAGGAAGATCTTTCTTGTCTTCTTTTCCTTTAGATGTAAGCATCAGGCAATCCCTCATTTTGTGACAACTCTTACCACAACCAATGCAACCATCCGTGCTGGATAAGCACATACCCCCGTGCTTTCTTCCACACCTAGTACAAGTAGACATGGGCAATGAAGATCCACTATCATTTCCTCCTTAGGCTTAAGGTTAGATACCCTATCTTTGTTGAACTTAGGAGGAGCGTTGGAGGAACCTTGATCGGAAATTTTTTGTCAAAATATTGGATGACCTTGTCCATCATACCTTGTATGATAGAAATTTCTATCTCTAGTCTTAGCCCTCTTTACCTCTTTAGACTTTTCCTTCAGTTTCTCCTCCTCAATTTGTTGTGCATGCACCATGAGATGAGAGATGTCCATGTCATTAATGAGCATGGCGGTTCGGCACTCTTTAACCACCATTTCGAACACACTCGAAACAAACCTACTCATCTTAGCCCTTGAATCGGCAACCATAGTTGGAGGGTACTTAGACAATTGTGTGAACTTTAGAGCATATTCTCTCATACTCATAATTCCTTATAGAATGTTAATGAACTCAAGCACCTTGGATTCCCTCATCTCAAGGGGAACGACCCTATCAAGAAAAGCAACCTGAAGCTTCTCCTAATCAAGAGGACCCGCATCTTTTGGTATCCCTTGGTTATACCATATTTGAGCCATACCCTTTAGTTTATAAGCGACCCACTCTGCCTTTTCCACCAGCATAACTCCCATGATCATCAAAACCTTATAGACCTCATCAATAAAATCTTGAGGATCTTCCTCAACTTTGGAACCATGAAACTCTAGAGGATTCATTTTTGTGAAGTCCCTCACTCTTGAAGTTGTCGTACCCACATTATGTTTCACGGGAACCACTACCTCCCTATTGGCTTGGGCCGTCATGGCTTGAGCCAACACTTGAAAAGAAGCCCTAAACTCCACATTCAACACTCGCTCGGCCATAGGATCGACCAAAACTTGAGGAGCTTGGGGAGGAGCTTCTTGTTCCACATTCTCCCTTGCATTCCTGCTAGTATAAGCTATTCGAGTCGCCATATCCTGAAGAACATATGATAAGGGTTAGGAGAGAGACCTTATAGAGTTAAAATTTATTGCATAACATAAGAGTAATGAAAGAAGTGGAGTTCCTAATCATTTTGTAGTCTCTCATTTATAAATGTAGCGCGCTTCACACTTATGAACAAGACTCTACTAGACGTGGCTTATGAGACATCCTAGGACCATTCTAAACCTTGTGCTCTGACTACCAAGTTTGTCACGACCTAGGGATTCCCTCTAGATGTAACATGGAATATAGAACACCGAAGGACTCCATACAAGATACTTAGCTCTCATAACATAATAAATAGAACAATAAGATTAAAACAATAGAATGAAGTTAGGCCTAGTCCATACATCATGTCCAAGAGAAATACATGAAAAGGAACTACAACAATGAAAATCTATCCTCAAAGCATGAGGACTCACCAAAGCTCAGAAATATCTCAAGTCAACCTCTAGCCACGAAACTGAGAAACCTGACTGTCAGACCATACATTTGGGGAAATATAGGCAAGAGTATGCTTTAGTACAAAACAATGTACCAAGTATTGATAGCCATGCATCAAAACATTTAAATAATGCTAAAAGGGACATTTCATTTCACGACATGCAATTGACCAAGCGAAAATCATGATAAGAGAGTTAGAAAAAATAATTCATAAATCATGGTCAATGCAAGCAAACATCATCTTTAAAACCTTTGAACTCATATGTAATACTTCTTGAAGTAACCTTAGTTCATTATTAATGTGGGTAATTAGCCTTAACCGACATAGAGACCATTTGAGATACAATATGATCCCCGGAGTCTCCCACACCAAAAAGGGTTGTCCTACTTGCCAAAGTAGAACCATGAACTTCTAGCTTAAGTGGATCCACTAGCAAATCGACCTATGAGGCACATAGTTAAGGGATAAAAATATTGCTACTAGAAATCCGGCCTCTACTAACAGGGGAGCTTCCATCTCATGAGATTTCTTTTAGAAACCTGGCCTCTACTACGGGAGAGCTTCCATCCCATTATCAATATCCTCTTGGTGCTAAGCATAAATGCCACAGAATAGTCATTTATGTGCCCTTGGACAACCAATCAAAGCTAGTTTCATTAAGATAGCTCTTACTTTTTGATTAAAATAGGTGAGAAATCCTTTCAACCTAAGAATCCTGAGAAAACCTTTCACATTATGCTAGTATGTGTTTATGAGAACATCCTTTTAGAACACAACTTCATCATTGGTACTTTACTCTCAAAGCACCTTTAAAACATTTGCATAGTTTTCATAAGAAAATGCAGAAGTCCGTAATTTACCTCTTGTGGTTCAAAACCCACTTTCAATCATCAAAATTTAGAAAACATAGGTTAGATATAGATTTAATCATAAATACATGTAAATATTGTAATACATGCTTGATTTCATAAAACTTTTGCTTTATACTTAAAATCCTACAGCATATGACTCTTAACTTGAAAACATGGGGAAATCATCATAAAATCATAGTATTTCATCAATTCATGCATAAGAGATCATAATTCAATCATTTAAATCAATAATGCAAAGGACCCATGACAATTGAAGAACCCTAATTCAATTGGGCATTTCTAAATTTGAAAATAGAGGAATTTGAGAATTCCATGAATGGAAGGAATCCATGGATGAAACTATCATACCTTGAATATAAAAGCTAGCCTTCGATGGAGGAATTGAGACCTTTCCTTGAAACTCTAGGTTGAATCTTCTTCTTCAAGTTTCTAGAGAGAAATATTTTGGAGAAGAGATTTGGTTTTCTTTTGTGATTTTGGGAGAATAAAGTGAATGGGCTAATTTGGGGGTTGAAAATACTTATAGGGGTCTTAGGAAAGGGTAAAATGGCGTAGTATAGGAACTAATTAATTAGGAAAAGACCCCACTACCCCTGAACCTAACTGGCAGCTGCCACCGACGTACCAACCACAGACCCAGTCGACGGACCGTGGTCTGACCTATGGTCCATCCTGGTGCATTGTTATTGGTGGTCAGAAACCATGATTTTGGGGCCTTGAACCACAGACCCTCAAACCATGGACTGCGGTCTGACCAACGATCCATTGGTTGGGCCGTGTTCCTGAGCCCTCAAACCACTATTAGGCAGACCAACCACGGACTACACCTACAGTCCATGGTCCTTTCCACGGGCCGGCGTGGGTTGTACCTGCAACTTCTTGAAATTAGTCTCATTTCCCCTTTTCGGATAGGGGGTGTTACAATATGTCCCCATTGACATCATTCGTCCTCGAATGAGATTCAAACTGATTCTAAAAGATTAGGAGAGGAATTAACAACCCAACCTAACAATCCAAAGAATGTAACCAAGGAGGAACTATCAACTCCAAGCTAGGACGTTCTCAATACATCATAAGAGGGGTGAAACTAACTCTATCAGCCCATAATACGTGCAATGCCCATATATAAGGAGGAAACATCAACTCCAAGCTAAACATACTCAATGCATCATAAGGAAGTAAAAACTACATCTAACAACCCAAAATGCATGAATTTTCAAAATTACTCATGTTCAAGGAGGAACTACCTTCTCCAAGCTAAAAGTGTGCTCAACATAATCTCATGGAGCTCATATGCAATTCGTTCTCAAAAAGCATAGCTAAAGCATGTTCATCAATTCATCTCATGAAGTCTATAGGCAACTGATACTCAGTGCATAACAACATGAGGAAAATCAATCATATAAACTCATTTTGTTTCAAAACACAAGTTTTCATAAACATGCATAACATAAGGAAATCATGGAAACACATAAACACATGACTCCAAAACAAAGAACAAACCAAGAGGAACTCATTACCTCAAGCTAGAGTAGGAGTAGAAGGAAAAAGATGAGGATATCGGGACATCATATCGGCCTCGTCCTTCCAAGTAGCACCCTCAACTAACTGATTCCTGCACAACACTTTCACGGAAGTTATTTCCTTGTTTCTCAACTTCATAACTTGCCGGTCTAGAATCTCTACCAAAACATCCTCATAAGAAAGACTCTCCTTAACTCCCAAACATTCTAAAGAAACTATGGATGTCGGATCACCAACACATTTCTTCAACATAGAGACATGGAAAACCGGATGCACTGATGCCAACTCATTTGGCAAATCTAGTTCATAAGCAACCTTACCAACATGCCTCAAAATCTAATATGGGCCTACATATCGAGGACTAAGCTTCCCCATATTACCAAACCTCATTACACCCTTCATGGGTGAGTTTTCAAGTAAACCCAATCGTTAACATCAAACTCTAGATCCCTTCTTCTCACGTCGACATAGGACTTTTGCCAACTTTGAGCCATTTTCAACTTTTCCCTTATAAACCGAGCTTTCTCCATGGCCTCTTGTACCAATTCGGGATCTATTAGGGCAACTTCACCCACCTCAAACCATCCTAGAGAAGACCTACACCTCCTACCGTATAAGGCCTCAAATAGATCCATACCAATACTCGAGTAATAGTTGTTATTGTAAGCAAACTCAATCAATGGCAAATGGTCATCCCAATTACCCTTAAAATCTATCACACAAGCCCTTAACATATCTTCCAAAGTTTGGATAGTACGCTCCGCTTGCCCATCGATTTAGGGATGAAAGGTCGTGCTAAGCTTAACACGAGTACCCTTCCGAAAAGACTTCCAAAACTGAGAAGTGAACTGGGTACCGCAATCGAAAATAATGGATTAAGGCACTCCATGAAACCTTACCATTTTTCTCAAATACAACTTGGCATAGTGCTCCGCCGAATAAGAAACTTTGATGGGAATGAAATGAGCCGATTTCCTCATTCGATCTACTATCACCTATATCAAATCATGTTGTCGCTGAGTGCGAGGAAAACAAACTATAAAGTCCATATTCAAGTCTTCCCACTTCCAAGTAGGAATGCTAATGTCGTGGGATAAACCTCCTGGTTTGTGATGCTCAACTTTCACCTGTTGGAAGTTTGGACACTTAGCCACAATTGCCGCAATATCCTTCTTCATTCCATTCCACCATTAGACCTTCTATAAATCACGGTACAACTTGGTGGCTCCCGGGTGAATGGAATACTGCGAACTATGGGCTTCTACCAAAATATGTTCGCTCAAGTCATCCACATTTGGAAAATATAACCGAATTTGGTATTTAAGTACACCATCTTCCCCTTGGGAGAAAGCCTCAAGAGATTTCTTAAGCACCGCCTCTTTCAATTCTACCAAAAGGATCAAGACCTTGCTTGTCTTTCACATCCGCTGTGAAAGACGATTCGAAACTATTGTGAACCATAACACTACCCTTGGTGGATTCCACTAGTTGAACACCTAATAGAGCCAATCTATGAACATCTCGAACCAACTCTTTCTTTTCATCTTCAATATCAGCAACACTACACATAGACAATGGACTAAGAGCATCTGCTACCACATAAGTTTTACCGGGATGATAAAGAGCACTCATGTCATAATCTTTCAATAACTTAAGTCACCTTATTTGGCGAAGATTTAGATCTTTCTGATTAAACACATATTGCAAACTCTTGTGGTCGGTAATCACATCTATATGTGCTCCATATAAATAGTGTCTCCAAATCTTTGAGGCAAAAACAACAGCTGCTAACTCAAGGTCGTGAGTAGGATAATTCTTCTCATGGATTTTAAGTTGCCTTGAGGCATAGTCAATAACTTTCCCATTTTGCATAAATACACACCCTAGCCCAATTCTTGAGGCATCACAATAAACCACAAAACCATTTGTCCTTTCCGGTAAGGTCAACACCAGAGTGGAAGTAAGTCTATCTTTCAACTCTTGAAAATTCTTCTCGCATGCATAGGATCATATGAACTTAGGCTTATTTTGAGTCAAAGTCATCAAAGGAGAGACATTAAAGAGAAACCCTCCACAAACCTTCTATAGTAACCGGCTAAACCCACGAAACTTCTAATATCCGAAGGAGTTAGAGGTCTAGGCCAACTCTTGACCTCATCCGTCTTCTTAGGATCTACCTCAATACCCTTACTTGAAAAAATATGTCGAAGGAAAGTAATGGACCTTAACCAAAATTCACATTTGCTAAACATTGCAAAGAGTTGTTGGTCCTTAAGAATTTGCAACACGATCCTCAAATGATCAATATGCTCATCTTCACTCCTTGAGTAGATCAAAATATCATCAATGAACACAGTTACAAGCATGTCATGGTATTGTCTAAACACCTCATTCATCAAATCCATAAACGCCACCAGAGCATTATTTAACACAAACAACATTACCACAAACTCATAATGTCCATACCGAGTTTGGAAAGCCGTATTTGGAATGTCATCATCTTTCACCCTCAATTGGTCATAACCCGATCGGAGAATAATCTTAGAGAAATAACTTACTCCTTGAAGTTGGTCAAATAAATCATCTATCCTTAGAAGAGGATACTTATTCTTAATGGTCACCTTTTTCAATTGTCGATATTCGATACACATACGAAGAGAACCATCTTTCTTTCTATCAAACAACACTGGAGCACCACATGGAGAGATACCTGGCCGGATGAAACCCTTATCCAACAAATCTTTCAATTGTTCTTTCAACTACTTAAGTTTTACCAGAGCCATACGGTAAGGAGGAATAGTAGCACCGACGAATCATTCATGAGCGGGTGGGTCCGGTTTCCCGAAGCCCGCTGGAATAATAGTTGGGTCACCCTCAGTAGTGCCCACATCATCCATCATAGCACCATCAGTGGTGCTCACAATGTCTCTCACAATAGGCGGGACCTCTAAAACTGGGGCAGAACTCGATGCCCCTGCAACACTCTCACGCACCCTCTGTTGGCGCAACTGTTCATCTAAAATCGAGGCCTTCCTGGCCTCCTTCTCTTGCCTACACAGTCTCTTTTGAGCTTTTTCCTCAGTGCGATTAGAACGGTGCCTCTTACCTTTGGCATGTGTAGGCTCAAGCCCCTCCTCGACGGTCCCACTGAATAAAGCATCCAGCACCGTATCATCAGCCAGTGTAGTAGGTGTGGCCTGAGGCTCAACTATAGGGGCGGCAAGAATGACATCAACGTCGGTCCGGAGACTGGCTAACTCAGCTTGCAAAGAGGATAGATATATGGCCAGGGCTGATCGCTCGAGGAATCTCAATTCAAAGGCATCAAGACGCTTATTTACTACCTAGACCTTCTGGTCCATCATGCCCTCCATCCTTCGCTCTATTCTGGCCTCGGACTCAGCTATCGACTTTTGCATCCAAGGCTGGATGTGATGCAGCAGTGTGGCCATTTGAGCCTCCAATTTTTGTACTCTGGCCAATGGGACAACAGTAGCTCCTAACTGTGGTGTGGACCGGGATGAACTAGAAGCCATACTAACAGCCTGGGAAGAAGTTGTCGGGACAGTATCAGAGTGATCTAGTATAATGGGATCACCGCCCTGTGCGTGCCCCACTGTGTCTGCAAGATCTGCGCCCAAGAGAGGTATCTCAACCTAGGGCTCTCTGCGAGGTGCCGCCACATTTGCCTTATCTCGAATGAGGCCTATATCCAAAGTCCCTATAGGGTGGATCAACCTATCACAATGCCAAATCGGCACTCCAGAGTCCCTGCATAATTGGAAAATCAAACAGGGAAAGGGGTAAGTAGTGGAGGTCTTGAATGCCTTCTCGTGAATCTCTTCCAGCAGTATGCGGGTAAAGTCAATCTCCACTCCTGCTACCAGTGCTGCAACCATGACCGCTCTATCCCATGTGAGTTGGTTGTCAGCCTTTGTCGGTGACACGCTGTTACGCACCAACAACCAGAAGAATTTGGCCACAAAATTCAATGTGGCCTTTCGGATACCTAACCGAGGTGCGGTGACCCACTCTGCACGCTCGCCATCTGCAGCAATGTACTTAGCCAACCAAAGAATTATTGCCTCTCGCTGTTCAGCATTCCTCTGGAAAGCATCGCTCTGCACTATGTCCCATCTGTACTTAAACTCCGCTATGTTTAGTGACCAAGAGTGACCAATGGTGGGTCCATAGAGAAAGTGGCTGATGGTGGCATGTGATATATCCACCGGACAACCCCGGACCATAGTGGAAGTGAGAGGGTCCTGGGCTATGGGCTTTTACCACTTGGAAATCGAACCACGTAGAGTGGCGGCATAGGAGGCGTAGAACTCCCGTACCATCTCCTCACTATAAGTACCTGGGTCCCGAGCCATCCAGTCACACTTGTGAAGGTTAAAAAGCCGGTGGATGTCGGGGACAGTGTGCAAGCTCCCTGTGAGGACTCTGCGCTCCTCTGTAACAATTTGGGCCATCTTCTCTTTGTCATTAATCATCTTGGCATCCCGATAGATTTGCCATTGGCCCTCAACACACCATCTGTTTGGCTCACCGGCCACTAGAGTAGGGTTCTCATTCCTTTGGTATGGGTACTGACTCTGAGCTAGTGGCCTCATCAAATGAGGCAGCTTGTTCATTCTGGCTAGACCCTTTGGCTGACTTGGCATTGGACCCCGAAGCATGAGCAGACTCGCACCCTGAAGCATGGCTGGACTCAGAGCCAGACGCAAACCCAGTAGCTGAACTGGAAGCAGCCCCAGTTGGTGACCCGATCAGTGTGTGCTCCTCATCAGACTGGGAGACATTGACTACGTCAGGAATCACCTTCCGGGGGGTGCCTTTGGTGGTTCGGGGTGCCGTGGGAGAAGTCCTTATGTTTGGAGAAATGTATGCTGGATCTTGTTCCATGTTCGTGGCCTCATCGATTAACCTGAAACTAGGAGCAATAGAATTTGACTTGCCCTGTTATGAGTAGGTGACTAGCTTCTTGGGTGCCATTATACCTAGGATCTACGGACACTATCCACGGTCCATGGATTGAATGACAAACCGTCGATGGGATCTGTAAACCTCTGCACTAGACTATTTTCTGCAGATTTCATGGTGTACCTGCACATGTAGCAACCAATAAGCTATTGTTTTTACATTTTCTGGACACTTTTTAGACACGGACTCTATGCTAATTCTAGCCAACACTAAACTAAAACACCTATCTAAATTGATACAGAGATGAAATTAAACAAAGAAAACTACTAAATGGAAAACAGAAACCTATCGTTGGCTAGATTGTACATCTTGGGTTGCCTCCCAAGCAGCGCTTGATTTAACGTCGTGGCATGACTCAAGTTTCTTGATTACTCAGACTTCATCAAGATTATAGGCCTCAATCACTTCTTGCACACTTTCAGCATTTCCCAAATAGATCTTGATCATTTTCCTGTTTACCATGAACCTTGTTCCTTTACTATTCTCAAGCTCAACCGCTCCATGGGGGAGAACTTTTGTGAGCAAAAATGGCCCAGTCCATTTGGACTTGAGTTTGCCTGGAAACAAGCGCAACCTAGAGTTGAATAGAAGCACAAGATCACCAACCACAAATTCTCGCTTTTCAATTCTTTGATCATGATACCGCTTTATCTTTTCTTTGTACAAGGCTGAACTTTCGTAAGCTTTTAGGCGAAACTCATCAAGCATTTTCAAGTCATTCATTCTTTGATTAGATGCGGCGCCCTAATCCAAATTTAGCTTCTTCATTGCCCACATCGCCTTATGCTCTAGCTCTACCGGTAAATGACAAGACTTCCCATATACAAGTTGGTAAGGAGACATACCTATGGGGGTCTTGTATGTAGTGCGATAGGCCCATAGAGCATCATCAAGCTTCCTTGACCAATCTGTTCTATTAGCATTCACAGTCTTTGCCAAAATCTGTTTGATTTCTCTGTTGGACCCTTCAACTTGCCCACTAATCTGCGGATGGTAAGGAGTGGCTACATTATGACGGACACCATATTTCTCAAGTAGTGCCTTGAACAACTTATTACAAAAGTGAGAACCTCCATTGCTAATAATATCCCTCGGTGTACCAAATCTGGAGAAGATATTCTTTTTCAAGAATGCGGTGATACTTTTACCTTCATTGTTGGGGAGCGCAACTGCTTCCACCCATTTCGATACATAATCAACCGCAACAAGAATATACTTCATCCTATACATCAAACAACTCTATCACCAATATAGGATTCATAGGGAGCTCTTGCCTGTTTGAAATCCCTCCTTCTCTTTGGCAACGATCACAAGACTTTTATGAAAAGCTGTAACTTTTATGAAAGGTTGTGATCCTTCTGAAGGGTCGTAACTTTTCCAAACAGTTGTGACATTTTAGATAAGGCACAATAAACATGTATTCACACTACACTTTGTTGTCTATAAAGAGAGGAATTTCCTTTCATTTTAAAAGAAAGAAAATTCTGAACTCACAATTAAATATTTTTGTACTTCGCTCCTGTTGAGTGTCTCACTGATACCATTATCTTTGTATCAATATATTGGTGAATAGAATTTTTCTGTCTTGAGAGAATTTATTCCTATAAACCACTGGTACTAGGGAGGGAATAATTTCTTTAAGGGGACACTGTACAGTAACACCCTAAAAAAAATTGAGCTACGACTTGAACCGTCCTTCGTTGTGAGTAGGATTTTACTAAGGAATTTAAAATTTCTTAAGTATTAACGTCAGGTCACTAGATGTAGCACCTTGAGTTTCAAAAAGAACTAAACTGGAAATAACAAAAATCTGAAATTTTGCAAGTTAAGCTAAGTATGAGTTTTGGGTTGACTTCAAACAACCATAACTCCTATATCACGATAATTTAGGTGTTCTACCAGTCACCATAAGAAATATCTTGGAATTATCTTTCCAATGCCACCAAGTTTGCTCAGTTTCAAGTTCGTATGAGGGAGATATGTGCATTCGAAGTTGGGCTGTCTAGATAAGGATAGTCAAAATCGGATTTTAGAGGGGTATTTTGGTCTTTTCCTTACCAAATCAGATTTAATTCGTCTTTAGTAAGGTTTTAAGGGTATAATTATATTGGGTTCAGTTTTATAATCCTTAAATTAGCCTAGGGCTTTAGTTCAGAGTTCAAGAAGAGAAAAGAGGAGAAAATAGGAGATGATCAAAGCGTTCGTCGAGAGTCTTGCATTTTGTTGCGGATTTTCGCCATGGGTTTAATCACTAAGAGGTATGTAAGCTTCCATAGTGTTGGGTTTGTTCACCCACATGCCAATCATGTTATTTTCAGTGCAATTTCATTCTTAAAGTTGAAGGATTAGAGTTCTTGATGAGTTCTTAATAGGTGTCCTTGAAGTTCATTCTAAATCTTATTTTGTTGGGGTTTTGATGATTTCTTAAGATTAAAGTGAGTGTTATTAGGGTTGTATTGAGTAGATTAGACTATACTTGTGTTAAGTAATCTAATCCAAGTGATTGGGGAAGAAACTATTCGATTCTAGGTGAAATAGGGTGAGAAACGAGCAAAGAATTTCTTCAGGTCTTCTGGTTTGGGGCCTGGAGCGTCGCGCCAACTAGAGTGCCCCAAAGTATTCTTTAAACTTTAGGGGATGGTGCCCCATGCCACCCATAGACCCAGGGTCTCCTACCCCGTCCAGTTTACAATCGGCTGCTCTAGTTCTTTCGAAGGGTACCTACACTCCTTTTCGATTCTAACTACTCTAAGCTACTTCTAAACACATAAAATCATTCCTAATATGATCATAACCTTGAATTCATAATTCAAATTCAAGGTAGAGTTAAGATTTAAGTTTTGAGAATTCTTTCGAACATTCTAAGAAAGTCCTTTTGTGGAGTCTTCTACAACTTCTAGTAACTTGTTTCAAGACTCAAGTAAGTGAGAATGAGAGTGAGGAGAATGTATTCATGAGTGTACACTATCACCTAGATCCTTCATATCATGAACCATAACTCTTGAATTCATAATTCGCATTCAAGAGAGAGTTAAAAGTAGAGTTCAAGAAAGCCTTTGAGTTCAATTGTGAATCCTTTGAGATAAACTATCGATTTGAACTAAGTTTTTAGTAAGTAAGTATGAGAATGAGAAGAGTCATATACATGAGTTCTATGTAGTTATGTAGACCTTCGAGTCGAGTCATCCCATAAATTCCGCATGGACTCCATAAATTGAGTATCATTGAGAGGAGTAGTATCTTCAAGTTCTAAGTCTTGATTATTGAGTACCTAATTCCCTTTGAGATTATATTTCTAATTGTAACATGTCGCAACTAGAAAGAACTAGAAGGAAGTTCAAATCCTGGAAATAGTTATTTTTGGAAAGTATAAGGAAATCTGGAAAAATTTAAGAAAGTTAAAGTGAGTTTTTGGTCAACTTCAAATGACCATAACTCCTAGCTCAAGATGAGTTTGATGTATTTCCAGATATGGTTGGAAATATTTTGGAACGATCTTTCCAACACCGCCAAGATTGCGCGAATCCGAGTTTGTATGAGTGAGATACACCTATTGGAAGTTGGGTTGTTCAAATAAGGAAATGTCCAATCAGGATTTTAAAAGGGTATTTTGGTCTTTTCCATACCCAATTGCTTTAATTCGTTTTTAGTGAATTAATTAGGGTCTAAACTGATTTGGTTCAGTTTACACTTTCACAAAAGAGTTAGGGTTTCTGAGAGAAGAGAAAAGAAGAGGAGAAGAAGCAAAGATTCGTCAAGATCGTCGGGATTAGCTTGTTGATTTCATTAGGGGTGATCCCTACAAGGTATATGAGTCTCTCATAGCGTTGGGTTCATTCACCCACGCGCCAAACATGTTTAGTTCAGCGAAATTCGTCCTAAAAGAGTTTAAAACTTGATGTTCTTGACGTGAATTCTTAAATTTGAATGTTGTTCTTGAATTGGGATGAATTCAGAAGTTTCTGAGTTCGTTACATCGCATTATAGAGTCGTTTATAGTTAGGTTCTTAGGTACATTTGTTGGGTATCTGTATCTAAAGGTAATTTGAGAAAAAGAACCGAGGTTGGGTGATTTGGGGCTGGAAAACGAAGAAGAAATTTCATCCGGGAACGCGCTGCGCGACCTGTTCCCAAAATCGACAAATTCTGCTCCGCATGCCTTCAGAGAGGCAATTAGGATACTGAGTCAAGCTGTGACTAACCAGGTTGGTCAGCAAAGAGGAGCTCGACAAGAAGGGGCTGACACTTCGAGGATTCGTGAGTTCTTGAGGATGAATCCCCTAAGTTTCACTGGTTCGAGCACTACTGAGGATCTAGAGAATTTCACTGAAGAATTGAAAAAGGTATTCGAGGTGATGCATGTTGCTGACACTGAACAAGTTGAGTTAGCTACATATCAGTTGAAGAGTGTTGCTAGGACATGGTTTGACCAATGGAGGGAGGGTAGAGTTGAGGATGCACCACCTGCGAGTTGGGCCTGCTTTGAGGAAGCTTTATTGGGGCATTTATTTCCCCGAGAACTTAAAAAGGCCAAGGTACGTGAGTTTCTTACACTTAAGTAGGATTCTCTAAGTGTTCATGAATATAGGTTGAAGTTCACCCAACTATCCCGTTATGCTCCGTAGATGGTTATGGACATGAGGAGCATGATGAGTTTATTTGTTGCTGGGTTGTCTCGTCAGTCAAGCAAAGAAGGGAAGGTAGCTATGATGATAGGGGATATGGACCTAGCAAGGCTTATGATCCATGTGCAACAAGTTGAGAAGGATAAACTGAACGATAAAGAAGAGTTTAAGAATAAAAGGGCTAAGACATCAGGGAGCGAGTTCGGGCAGCAAAAGAATAATGCCAACCAGTCGTCTTTCCAACAGAAGAAAAAGGGACCTACTCCATCATATGTGAGTGCACCTGCACCTAGGAACAAAGGTGAGTATAATGGCCCAGAATTCACAAAACTTCAGAGCTAGACCAGCACAGTCTCAAGATAGTGTGGCACAAGGAGGTAGTTGGGCTCCTGTATGTGGTAGATGTGGTAGAAACCACTCAGGTAGGTGTCGTGATGGCCAGGCAAGTTGCTTCAAGTGTGGACAAGAGGGTCACTTCATGAAAGAGTGCCCAAAGAACATGCAAGGAAATGGTACGGGTGGAGGAACAAACCGTTTATATGCTATCAACAGTCACCAAGAGCAAGAGGATTCGCCAAATGTTGTCACTGGTATGAGTCAAGTCTTTGACCTTACTGTTTATGCCTTGCTAGATCCAGGAGCGAATTTATCTTTTATAACTCCATATGTTGCTATGAACTTTGATATTATCCTGAGCAACTTAGTGAACCATTCATTGTTTCTACCCATGTTGGTGAGTTTATTCTAGCAGAGAGAGAGTCTATCGTGATTGTCCTATTTTCGTCAATCACAAGAGTACCATGCTGATTTAATTGAGTTAGACATGGTAGGCTTTGATGTCATTCTTGGTATGGACTAGCTTCACTTTTGTGCCTAAGGGTTGTTTCATTTTGTACATTAAGGCAAGAAAGTTATTTTCTAAGAGGTGTGTCTATCACTTAGTTTGAGTTAATGACTCAAGTGTTGAGATACCTCTTATTCAGTCAGTTTCAGTCTCAGTAGTAAAAGAGTTCCCAGAAGTCTTCCCATATGATCTTCCCGAAGTCCCTCCTGAGAGAGAAATAGACTTCGACATAGACATCATTCCAGATACTCGTCATGTCTCTATTCCTCCATATAGAATGGTACCAACAGAATTGTAAAAGTTTAAAGAGTTGAAAGTTCATGAGAAGAATTACCCAGCCTGTGATCTAGAGTTGGTCGCCATAGTTTTGCTTTGAAAATATGGCACCATTATCTATATAGTGTTCATGTGGACGTGTTCACCGATCACCAGAGTTTTCAGTAAGTGTTTAGTCAAAAAGAGCTTGATCTCAGACACAGGGAGTAGTTAGGGTACTCAAAGATTATGACATGAATATTATTTATCACCCAGGTAAGACTAGTGTTGTTGCTGATTCCTTGAATGGATTGTTTATGGGTAGTACCACCCATTTTGAGGAAGGTAAGAAAGAGTTAGCACAAGAGGTGCATAGACTGACACAATTAGGAGTTCGAGTAATGGATTCCACAGAAGGAAGAATAGCGGTAATGAATGGGTCTAAACCATCATTAGTGTCAAAAATAAAAGGGCGAGAAAGACCAAGATCCTTTATTGCTTGAATTAAAGGCAAGTATTCATAAGCAAAAAGTGGTGGCCTTTGAACAAGGGGGAGATAGTGTTTTGAGCTATCAAAGGTGGATTGTGTGATTGGGTATACTTTAAAGTTCCATCCATGAAGAGTGTTATGAGGTTTGGTAAGAAGGGGAAACTCAGTCACCAGTATATGGGTCCTTACAGAATTTCCAAAGGATTGGCAAGGTAGCTTACGAATTGGAACTACCACAACAGTTAGTAGCAGTTCATCCGGTATTTCATGTCTCCATGTTGAAGAAGTGCATGAGAGTTATTTCACTTATCGTACCAACTGAAAATATGGGGATCAAGGTACTAATTATTTTGTTAGTACTCTTTAATTTATGAGTTGGCATGTTGTGTTGCATTTTCTAGTTGGGTGATTGAAGTGTATGTTTGATGTGACACCCTTAACCTAGTAAGAGAAATTTCATTCGAGGAAGAATGTTCCCAAGGGGGAGATATTGTAACATCTCGCAACTAGAAAGAACTAGAAGGAAGTTTAAAATCTAGAAATAGTTATTTTTGGAAAGTATAAGGAAATCTGGAAAATTTTAAATAAGTTAAAGTGAGCTTTTGTCAACTTCAAACGACCATAACTCCTAGCTCAGGATGAGTTAGATGTATTTCCAGATATGGTTGGAAAGATTTTGGAATGATCTTTCCAATGCCGCCAAGATTACGCTAATCCGAGTTTGTATGAGTGATATACGCCCATTGAAAGTTGGGTTGTTCCAATAAGGAAATGTCCAATGAGGATTTTAAAAGGGTATTTTGGTCTTTTCCATACCCAATTGGTTTAATTCATTTTTAGTGAATTAATTAGGGTCTAAACTAATTTGGTTCAGTTTACGCTTTCACAAAAGAGTTAGGGTTTTTGAGAGAATAGAAAAGAAGAGGAGAAGAAGCAAGGATTCATCAAGATCATTGGGATTAGCTTGTTGATTTCGTCAGGGGTGATCCCTACAAGGTATCTGAGTCTCTCATAACCTTGAGTTCATTCACCCACACGCCAAACATGTTTAGTTCAGAGAAATTCGTCCTAAAAGAGTTTGAAAGTTGATGTTCTTGACGTGAATTCTTGAATTTAAATGTTGTTCTTGAATTGGGATGAAGTTCGATACGTCGCATTATAAAGTCGTTTCGAGTTAGGTTCTAAGGTACATTTGTTGGGTATCTTTATCTAAAGGTAATTTGAGAAAAAGAACCGAGGTTGGACGACTTGGGGCTGGAAAACGAAGAAGAAATTTCGTCCGAGAACGCGCTGCGCGACCTATTCCCAAAATCGACAAATTCTGCTTCGCATCGCGGAGCTGACACGAGGTGTTCTGCCTCAGAAGACGTTCAGAACCAAAATTTAATTATGCCTCCGCGTCGCGGATCCATCTTCAAATCTTGATTTTCGGTCTTTCTCATGTTTAGCTATCTAAAATCATTCCTAAACAACATGAGATCTTTCCAAACACCAATCATAATCCTTGAATCCATAATTCAATTCAAGGATCAGTTAAGAGTCAAGTCAAGAGCAGTTAAGATCAAAGTTAAGAGAAGTCAAGAGTCAAGTAAGAGAAGTTCATATCAAGTTTTCATAAGTCTTTTACAAATGTTTTAACTTTGTTTTAAGACTTAAGTTTTGAGTTCAGTAAAGAGTAAAGCTTGAAGTTCATTTCTTCAAAAGTATATGGGGACTATGTATTCCCAAAGAGTTTAAAATGTTTTCACATTTAAATAAGAAAGGAAATCTCGATTTCCAAAGAACCTTCGGGCTAGTTTTTAGAAATGAGTAAATGCTTTCATAATTAAGCAAGAGGGGAAACTTTGATTTCCAAGATAGCATTTGAGCTAAGTTTTTGAGCACTAACCTCAAATCACAAAAGTAGTATGTTTTTAAACATAAAGAGCTAATATAATATTTTTGGGATTAGTATTGAGCACTGATATGGGGAAGAGTTAAAACAACTATCAGCCCCTATAAACCACGTAGCCATCATGGGTAGAAACGGGTCATCCTTTTTAGATGAATCCTTTTCACATAGACTAGTGGATCCACTTAGTGAGTTAGCTTCCTATACCCCCAACAAGGTATAGGATGGTCCTTGGCAGCTTGAGGTAAAATGTTGTATCACCACTTAGGCTCATAGTAGTGGTTGTCGGTTAGAGAAACTCCCATAGCAGTAATTGCATGGTTCCTCAAGGGGCTCTGCTTAGTATGGATGGGGGTATGGGTCTTCATTCATGCATTGCACAAGTAGACTTTGAGAGGGATCATGATATGTCTTTTATGATATTATGATTATGAGTTGACATCATGTTTTTTAAATAGTTTTCTTTTTCTTTATACTGCACTTGTTTTAAACTTCTTTATAATGAAATGAGTTCAGTTAAGTATTCATGAGTTGAGAAGATCCAAGGTAAGTGTTTCTTTTAGAATCTTTTCAAGCCTATGTTGTTTTAGCATTCCAACTCGCATACTCGTACATTCAATGTACTGATGTCAGTTGGCCTGCATCGTCCTATGATGCAAACACAGGTAACTAGGATCGGTATTCTGGTGCATCGTTGATCCAGTGAGCAGTTCAGAGTTTGTTTGTGAGCCTCCTTGCATTCCGGAGGATCCATTTCATTATTTTCTAGTTTTGTTCATTCGGATGTTGTGGGGTTCGTCCCAACATCCATCTCAGTTGTTATTAGAGGCTTCATAGACAATCTGATGTTAATTCTTTAGTCTTTTCATTTTCATTATTCCATGTTGAGACTTGATTTTGCCTTAATGGCCAGTTGAATGCTCCTTTATAACATTCCAGTTTATTATATAAACTTATCTTTGCTGAGTTTAAGTCTTCCGTTGAGTTAAGTATGCTAGGCCAAGGGTTCGCTTTGGGCTAGCAATGGTCTTCAAGTGCCAGTCCCGCCCAGGGTGTACGCTCGGTGCATGAAACTAATCATGGGACTATTACATGTTACCCATGAAGTCCTTGAGTTTAATTGTTCATACCCATAATTCTGCATGAATCCAATAAGTCGAATAGTCTTGAGATGAGAAGTATCTTTGAGTCCTTCAGTTGAGTAGTTCATGCTCATAATTCTGCATGAACCCCCTAAGTTGAGCATTCTTGAAATGAGTTGTATCATTGAAGTTCTTGAGTTCCAAGTATTGAGTTCTATATATGGTTATTGAAAACCTTGCAATTAGTCGTTCACATCCATAATTCGGCTTGAACCATATTTTAAGAAGTCTTTTACAAAAGTTTTAACATTGTTTTAAGACTTAAGCTTTGAGTTGAGTAAAGAGTAAGAGTAAAGTTCATTTCTTCAAAGATTATACGGGAACAAAGTATTCCCAAGAGTTAAAATGTTTTCACATTTGAGCAAGAGAGGAAACACCGATTTCCAAGAGAGCTTTTAAGCTAAGTTTTTGAGTAATTATCTCAAACCAAAGAAAGAAGTTTTGTTTTTTCAAACATATGAGCTAAGATATTTTAGGAGTAGTATTGAGCACCGATATGGGGACGAGTTTGAGTTCAAATAACTCACGTCTCCATAAACCATGTAGCCATCATGGGTAGTAAAGGATCATACTTTTTAGATGACTCCTTAAGATGCTTTTAGCATAAGCTAGTGGATCCACTAAGTTAAGTGTTCTATATGGCGGCAAAGTATAGGACATTTCTGGCAGCGTGGGCAAGATGTTGTATCACCACGTAGGCTCATAGTGGTGGTTGTCGGTTAAACAAACTCCCACAAAAAATATATTACTTTATTATATAAGTAAAGTTTAGTTTGTTATTGCATTTTCTTTAACGAACTAAGTTGCTTTTACTGTTTTATAAAGTTTTCCATATATTGCATGTGTATTGTTGATTTATATTGAGTTGAGTACCCAAAATCGAATATCATATCATTGAGTTTAGTATCTAATCTCTTAGTTGAGTAAGTTTGAGTAGTTTTGAGTATCCTTGAGTATTCCTTGAGTTGAGTAAGTTTGAAAAGAGGTAAGTATGTCTCCTTTTTATCAAGTTTCAAGCATATGCTTATGTTTTAGAATTCCCCTTGCATGCTCGTACATTCCACGTATTGAGTCATTTGGCCTGCATCTTTTCATGATGCAGACACGGGTATTCAGGATCATCAACAAGAGATTCGTTGATACATCCGGGAGTTCGAGTTAGCTATGGTGAGCCTCCTTGTTTCCAGAGGATTTCATTTACTTTTCAGTTTTGTCATGATGTCATAAATAATATATTTTCCTTCAATTTGGTATTAGAGCTTCTACGATGCTGGTAGAAGATTTAAGAGTTTCCGTTGCCCGCAAGCGCCTATGACCAATATATGTCACATGTCTCCCCAATGATTATGTCGACAAATGTCGGGCAAATGATAGATGCATGAAAAATGTGCTAAGAGAAAAGACTTACAAAAATATTACAGATTTAAAAGAAGTGCAACCAAACATAAAAGGAAGAAGTTCTTCTCTAAATTAAAAGTTGGAGAGAGTAACAAAAAATGATGGAAAGAACATCAACGAGAAGTTGGAGAGAAAGTGCTCCAACACCAAAAAAAAAATAACAAAAACAAAAATGGTGGGAAGGGCATCAACGAGAGTTGAAGATAGAGTGCTCCAACACCCAAAATAAAAACAAAAGGATTTGATGGGAAGGGCATCAACGAGAGTTGGAGAAAGAGTGCTCCAACACCAAAAACTAAAATAAAAACACAAAAAGAAAAGGAGTTGATGAAAGGGTATCAACGAGAGTTGGAGAGAGAGTACTCAAACACCAAAAAAACAAAAAAAAAGGAACAAAAAGAAAAGGTGTTGGTGGGAAGGACCTCAACCTTGGAAGTTGAAGAGAAGTGCTTCAACACAACTAAGAGAAAAAATATCGTGAGTTGGAGAGAAAATGCTCCAACACTTGGAAGTTGGAGAGAAGTGCTCCAACACAACCAAGAAAACAAATTGTGAGTTACAGAGAAAGTGCTCTAACACATGGAAGTTGGAGAGAATGTGCTCCAACACAACCGAGAAAAAAAAATAAGAATTGAAGAGAAGTAGTTCAACAATTGAAGATTGAAGAGAAGTACTCTAACAATTAGAAGACTGAAGAGAAGTACTCCAACAGTTGAGGATTGAAGAGAAATACTCCAATACAACAACAATGACAAGAAGTATACAATTTTGAATTACGGGAGAATGTTCCAAATAATAATTCAAAGTTGGAGTAGGAATCCTAAGTTGATTAGGATTTGTTATTTATGGTATTTACTTATTTATGCTTAATTAGGATTTATTTTCTTGTTGTGGTGTTCGCCGGAAAAGGCGAAAAACGAGTGGGGGTTTTGGGTTGGGGTTTCTTGGAGTGATTTGGTGGTTGCAGCTCGCTAATGGTGGTTCACCGGTGGTGTGAACGAGGGTGTTTGGTGGTCGGAGAAAGTGAGGGTTTGGCTCGCGATGGTTTGGCTGGATTTTGGCATGGGTGTTGTCGATGGAGCTTCTGGTTTGGTTCGGTGAGGGAGAAAATGGAGGTCGAAGCTTGTTGGAAATAATAATACAAAGTTGGAGTAGGAATCCTAAGTTGATTATTAGGAAACAACATTTGGTTCTTTACTTCTTGTCATAATTAAGTAAAACCAAAAATACAGAAAAAATAATTAAAGTGCACATCTTAGCCTTTATGCACAAAATAACTTGTCTTATTGAAAAGAAAACTAAAGGAGTGCAATGCTTGAATACACTTGGGAAGAAAAAATAATATTTTTGCCCATCCAAGGAAAACTTACTACAGAAAATACACTCAAATATATAAAAGTAATACTAATTCATCCCAAATCTCTTTTATCATATGATAAAGTAATTCTCTTTCTCTGTTTTTTTTTCAACAAAGAGTACACGGAAAATTCATCCTAAATAACTTTAATCATATGATAAAATAATTCTCTTTCTCTTTTTTTTCCGACAAAGAGAACCCAGAAAATTCATCCCAAATTTCATTTATCATATGATAAAATAATTCTCTTTCTCTATTTTTTTTTCGACAAAGAGAACACAGAAAATAAAAATAATTTATTTACAACAAAACTTGTGAGGGGATTAAATTTCTTAAGTTTGTTATCTTTTGTATTCAGATTAGCAAACCATAAACAATAAAAGGAGAAAAGAAAAAGAAAAGAACTATCTGAGTCCACATAACCCATTGTGTGTCCTTAGGAAATTTAATCACCTCAAGTATCGGAGTATCTAGATTAATTCCTCCCAAGATAAAACGGATTATCCATTAAAGAAGTATTGGTACCTCAAACTTTGATAATTTCAACGAACTCAAAAAGATAGCAACGAGATCACACACACGGATGAGAAGTCAACCTTCATTTCTTTCAGCATTTCGTTAGATCCTTCCACCTTGTTTAGAATGCGGGATAACAAATCATCCACCCGAAGGTTTCCAGAACTATCCCTAGATCTTGGGTTATCACCCATGTGCATGTAGCAAGCATCATAGTCATCTTCTCTCCTCCAAAACTTATTTTGGTCAGCCCAATCTCGATTGTAACTTCTCCGTCCATCCTCACTAAATCTGTTCCAACCTTGATTCCCGCCCGCTTTTTGATTCAAATGTAACACAATCAGTTCACAACTAAACTTTACTAAAAGAATCTTAAACATCACTCTGCAGTAGCGGCGCCATTGTTGATTCTGCTCAACTACACTTCATCTGCTTCTAAGTGTAGGTGGTCACAATCAAGTATAAACCCAACTAAGAGTTGGGGTCGATCCCACAGGGAGTGATACAGTAAAGAATACGGCTAAGAAGTAAAATGACGATCTAATCATTTGTAGAAGTAGACATTTTCTAAACAATAAAGTAAATAGCAATTGGTTGACAATTAATGTCAAATGGGGGATTTGAGTTAACAATTAACAACTACAAAGAATCGGCACTAAACAAGTAGAGAGGGATCCTTGGGAGTGTGTTAATTGAATGCTAATTTCGCTAAATGGATGTTTATTATTTACTAGAAATCATTGAATCTTAGTGGGTAGGCTAGGCTTTAGGTGTATTAGCCATTTCTCAATCAACTATTACGAATCAAGCGAGTTCTCTCGAACCTCGACAAGCATAACACATATAAACAGCCCAATCAATCTACTCTTTCAAGCTAGATTAGTAGGATTGAATTTAGACACACTTTCTCAAGCTAAGTCCGCAATAACCCAATCAGTACAATCATCAATTAATAGTTTTAACTCTAAAACCTTTTTCACAAGCAAGCTTAGAATGCTAAACTAGAATTGTATTTGCAACTACAGTTCATCAATTAAAACTCAACTACTAATTCAACCCACTTCAAATCAACAATCAAATCAGTAAATACCAACACCCATAAGCTAATTGAAGCATTCAATCACATAATCACACCCCAAGAATGGGCTTTTAGCCACACACAATAAAGAGCAAGAAATAGTTATCAACTATGTTTTCCATCAGCTTGGGTAACAATCCACAAGTCTTCAAAATGCTCAAATTGAATTCCAAATCAAACAAACTCTAAATCTCTACTAAAAAAGTCAAAGAGCAATGTTGGGAATCACAAACCCAGAACAGGACAATATGGGAACTCTCAAAAACTTTAGAACTCCTTTTTCTCCTTTTTAAATTGCATTTATACGCTCTTAGATTTTCAACTTCGGAACCACTCGGCGAAAAAAATCGGGCATCACCAACCTGGTCGGCAACACGCTGAATGCTCCCTTCATCCCTTTCTTGGCTAGACTTTTACCCTTTCTTTGCTGTAACTTTAGGCGATCGAGGTCGGGTTCACCGATCTATTCGGCGATGCACCAAGTGCTCCTTCTTCTCGTCTTTTTGGCTTGCCTTTGCACCAATTACTGTGTAACTTTAGGCGGGATTAGTCTCCATAGGTGATCCAGTCAGTGCTTCACCGAATCATCCTTTCTATTGCCACGTTGGTTTTGTAAATGGGCTGGCCTGCTGGAACTTTTGGCGATCGGAAGTCGCCGAGTAGCTTTGGGGAGCATCAGCCTTGCTTTTCTTTAGCCTTTTCTCTCATTTTCGCCTGGTAATGTCCTTGCCTTTCTCTTTTACCTTCATCGATGTAAATTAGCATTTAAACATCACTTTAGAGCATAAAATAGGCATAGAGGACTCTAAAACTCTTAATATTATGCCTTAAATGAGTCAAAATCCCCGACTCATCAAACCTCCGTAATGAGTTGGGGAACCTTGACGTATACTCACACCATTTTCTTAACGTCCATTTCTGCATTTACAAGCTCTTTTTTAGGAATCACACAAATTCTTCAATTTTTCGGGTGTATTAGCCCATGGATCTGGAGCCTAGAGCACCCAAAAATAATTTCTCAAAAACCCTTTATGAGGACCTCCGTAATGAGTTGGGGAACCTTCACGTAAACTCATACCATTTTTTTAACTCACATTTCTGCATTTACAAGCCCTTTTTTAAGAATCACCCAAATTCCTCGATTTTTCGTGTGTATAGCCCATGGATCTGGCGCCCCAGAGCACTAAAAAAAAATTCAAAAAACTTTTTGAGGACCTTCATAATGAGTTGGAGAATCTTCAAGTACACTCGCACTATTTTTTAATGCCTATTTCCATATTTTAAGCTCTTTTTTAGAAATTGTGTAAATTTCCCAATTTTTCGTGTCTATTAGCCTATGGATCTGGCGCCCGAAGCATCCAAATTTATTTTCTCAAAAAACTTTATGAGGACCTCTATAATGAGTTAGTGAACCTTCACGTATACTAACACCATTTTTTAAATGTCAATTTCCTCATTTACAAACCCTTTTAAAGAATCGCCTAAATTCTCGATTTTTGTATGTATTAGCCTATGGATCTGGTGCCCCGACGCACCCAAAATTGTTTTCCCAAAAAACTTTATGAGGACTTCCGTAATGAGTTAGGTAACCTTCACGTATACTCATACCATTTTTAATGCCTATTTCCATATGTACAAGCCCTTTTTTGAGAATCTCCCAAATTCTCTGATTTTTCGTGTGTATTAACCCAGGATCTGGCGCCCCGGAGCACCCAAAAAAAATTTCTCAAAAAAATTATGAGGACCTCCTTAATGAGTTGGGGAACCTTCAGTATACTCACATTAATTTTTTACGCCCATTTCCGCATTTACAAGCCTTGTTTTAAGAATCGCACAAATTCCCCGATTTTTTGTGTGTATTAATTAGCCCATGGATCTGGCGCCCGGAGAACCCTAAATTTTTTTCTCAAAAAATATTATGAGGACCTCCGTAATGAGTCAGGGAACCTTCACGTATACTCACACCATTTTTAATGCCCATTTTCGCATTTAGAATCCCTTTTTTAAGAATCACCTAAATTCCCAATTTTTCGTCTCTATTAGCCCATGGATCTGGAGCCCTAGAGCATCGAAAATTCTTTTTCTCAAAAAATATTATGAGGACCTCTGTAATGAGTTGGGTAACGTTCACATATACTCACACAATTTTTAACGTTCATTTCCACATTTACAATCCCGTTTTTAGGAATCGTGCAAATTCCTCAATTTTTCATGTTAATAAGATCATTTATCTAGCGCCAGGGGTAACCAAAAAAAAATTCTCAAAACACTTTATAAGGACTTCCGTAATGAGTTGGGGAACCATCACATATACTTACACCATTTATTTGATGCCCATTTCCACATTTACAAGCCTCTGTTTAAGAATCGCCCAAAGTACCCAATTTTTTGTGTGTATTAGCAAATGTATCTGACGCCCCAGAAAATTCAAAAATGCTTTTTCTCAAAAATCCTTATGAGGACCTCCCTAATGAGTTGGGGAACCTTCATGTACACTCACACCATTTTTTAACGCCCATTTCCGCATTTACAAGCCCTTTTTAGGAATCGCGCAAATTCCCTGATTTTTCGTGTGTATTTGCCCATGGTTCTGGCTCCCGGAGCATCCAAAAAAAATTCTCAAAAAACTTTACGAGGACCTCCGTAATGACTTGGGGAACCTTCCCGTATACTTACACCTTTTTTTAACATCCATTTCCACATTTACAAGCTCTTTTTTAGGAATCGTGCAAATTTCTTGATATTTCGTATGTATTAGCCCATGGATCTGGCGCCCGGAGCACCCAAAAGTTTATCTCAAAAAACTTGATTAGGACCTCCGTAATGAGTTGGGGAACCTTCACGTATACTCAAACCATTTTTTTTCTTCCATGTCCACATTTACAAGCCCGTTTTTAAAAATCGCATAAATTCCCAGATTTTTCGTGTATTAGCCCATGGATCTGGCGCCCGGAACACCCAATTACAATTTTCAAAAATCTTCATGAGGACCTCCGTAATAAGATCGGGAACCTTCACGTAGACTCACACCATTTTTTCAATGCCCATTTCCACATTTACAAGCCCTTTTTAAGAATCTCCCAAATTCTCTGATTTTTCGTGTGAAATGCCCATGGATATGACGCCCTAGAGTACCCAAACTTTTGTTCTCAAAAAACTTTATCAGGACTTTCGTAATGAGTTGGGGAACCTTCACGTATACGCACATCATTTTTTAACGCCAATTTCTGTAGTTACAAGCCTTTTTTTAGGAATCACGCAAATTTCCTGATTTTTCATATGTATAACCCCATTAATCTGGCACTTGGAGCACCCAAAAAAAATTCTCAAAAAACTTTTTGAGGACCTTCGTAATGAGTTGGGGAATCTTCACATATACTCACGACATTTTTTAACGCTCATTTTCGCATTTACAAGCCCTTTTTTAAGAATTACCCAAATTCCTGGTTTTTTGTGTGAATTTGCCCATTAATTTGGCGCCCCTGGTTTTTTGTGTGTATTTGCCTATTAATTTGGCTCCCCGGAGCACCCAATTCTTTTTCTTAAAAAACTTTATGAGGAACTCTGTAATGAGTTGGGGAACCTTCACGTATACTCACACTAATTTTTTAACGCCCATTTACATTTACAAGCCTTTTTTTAAGAATCGCCCAAATTCCCTGATTTTTCGTGTGTATTATCCCATGGATCTGGCGCCAAGACCACCCAAAAAGAAACTCTCAAAAAACTTTATGAGGACCTCCGAAATTCAGCAATTGAAAGATAGACTTACCTCCGCTCTAGTGTTGACCTTAACGAAAGGGTTAGATGGGTTTGTTGTTTATCATGATGCATCAAGAATTGGGTTACGATGTGTCTTTATGCAAAATAGAAAAGTGATTTCTTATGCTTCAAGGTAACTTAAGACTCCTGAAAAGAACTATCCTACCCATGACTTAGAACTAGCAGCGGTTGTTTTTGCCTTAAAGATTTGGAGGCTTTACTTATTTGGTGTCCATGTTGATTTCTTCACCAACCACAAGAGTTTGTAGTATGTATTCTAGCAGAAGGATCTAAATCTTCGCCAATGTAGATGGCTGGAACTCTTGAAGTATTATGACATGAGTGTCCTTTATCACCTCGGCAAATCAAATGTAGTGGCGGTCACTCTTAGTCAGCTATCAATGGGTAGTGTTGCCAATGTGGAAAAATATAAAACTAAGTTGGTTCGTGATGTTCATAGATTGGCCCGATTGGGTGTCCGATTTGTTGACTCCACCAAAGGTGGTGTTATGGCCCGTAATGGTTCAGAATTGTCTTTTGAGTCAGATGTAAAAGCAAAGCAAGGTTTTGATCCAGTTCTGATTGAGTTGAAGAAAGCGGTACTTAAAAAGTCTTCTGAGGATTTCTCCGAAGGGGGAGATGGAGTGTTTCGATATCAAGGTCGTTTGTTTGTTCCCTAGGTAGATGTTGAGAGAGAAAATCTTATATGAAGCCCATAGTTCTTGATATTCCATTCACCTGGGAGCCACCAAGACGTACTGCGACTTGTGGGAGGTCTATTGGTGGAATGGATGAAAAACGATATTGTGGAATTTGTGGCTAAGTGACCTAATTGTCAACAAGCTAAAGTTGATCATCAAAAGATGGGAGATTTGACCAAAATATTAGTATTCCTACTTGGAAGTGGGAAGATTTGAATATGGATGTCATTGTTTATTTACCCCACACCCGGCGGCAACATCACTTGATTTGGGTTATAGTAGACCGTATGACAAAGTCGGCTCATTTAATTTCTTTCAAGGTTTCTTATTTAGTAAAATACTGTCCTAAGTTGTCTCTAAGGGAGATGTTTAGGTTGTATGGAGTACCCCTATCCATTATCTCCGATCATGGTACCCAATTGACTTCTCAATTTTGGAAGTCTTTCCAAAAGGGTTTTGGCACTCATTTAAAGCTTAGTACTACCTTTCATCCTCAAACTGACGGGCAAGCGGAGTGTACTATACTAACTTTAGAAGATATTTTGAGACTTGAGAGCTTGTATGATTGACCTCAAGGGTAATTGAGATGATCATTTGCCTTTGATTGAGTTTGTGTATAATAAAAGTTATCTTCAAGAATTGGGATGACTCCATTTCGAGCTCTTTATGGTAGAAGGTGTAGATATCATATAGGTTTGTTTGAAGTTGGTGAGGTGGCTTTGATAGGTCCTGAAATTGTACATGAGGCAATGGAGAATGTTCAACTTATTAGAGAAAGGTTATGAACGCCTCAAAGTCGACAAAAGTCATGTGCCAATGTTAGGAGAAGAGATCTTGAAATTGATGTGAATGATTGAGTCTATTTAAAAATTTCATCCATGAAAGGTATAATGAAATTCGGAAAGAAAGGAAAGCTTAGTTGTAACACCTCGGTTCGAGAGGGGCTAAGAAGTGGTTTAGAAGGCTTGTCAAGAACCCAAGATTGGACCATGGGACCCTCCACAGAGCCCTAGACGGGCCGTGAAGGGGACCACGATCTATTATGGGGCTCATGAAAAGAAGGCGGAACCTTTCCCAAGAAAGTTCCCTCCTACGGACTCCTAGACGGGCCGAGAAGAGAGAGATGGGTGATACAAGTGGTCGTCAAATGGGTCACGTCAGCAGGGTTTCTCTCCTAGTTACTGGTCAAGGGCCACGGACGTCACAACAGCCCGTGAAGCCCTACACGGACCATGAAGTTGTCCATGAAGGTTTTTCATTAGACTTAGAGTTTAGGGTTAACTTCAAATGATTATGTATTTTAGCATAAAACGAATTATGTGGCCCATTACCTATCAAATTAAAGATATCTGAGTCCTCTTTCCAACGCCAACGAGTTTGCCAAATTCCAAGCTCGCAGTAAAAAGTTATGCCCAAATAGTGAAGCCTTGTCGAGCAGAAAATCTTCACGGCCCGTTTGACGGGCCTTGGCAGTACATGATGGACCGTTAAGGCCTCCTTGATGCCAATTTGGTAATTTTCAGTCAGGGACTTTTGGGTCTTTACCCCAATTGTTTTAACTCAATACTATGCCATTTTTTATTCTACCCAAAGCCCTATATAATGATTTTAAACCCCCAAATCACCCAAACTCAATTCATTCTCTTAAATTTCCAAAAGAAGATCAAGTTCCTCCTCTCAAATATTTCTCTCTCTAGAAATTGAAGAAGAAAGCTAGGGTTTGAAGATCAAGACACCTAATCCTCCATTGCTTCCAAGTTTTTGGTATCAAGGTATGAAAATTTTCATCTATGGAGTCCTTTCCTCCATGGAGTTCCTAAATTCTCCAATTGAAGTTAGGGTTTTCTTCCATGTCATGGGTTCCTTTCAATATTGATTTTTTTGATTGATTTATGAAATTTTATGCATGAAAGTAATTGCATGTTTTTAAGTTGACTTCCTATGAACCCATGCAGAACCCATGTTTTTAAAGCTATGTTGATATAATGTGGGTCTAGAACTATGAAAGATTAATTTATGAAAATATGCATGTCTTCTCTTTATGAAATTAATGTAAATGAATTTGAAAATGCTTTGACTTTGAGAATATGATGAAGCTTATCAACTATTGAAAAGAAAGAATGTTCATGAAAGTATATTTATCACACCTGAAAGCTTATAGATGAGATTGTCTATATGTTCTATGAAACTTGGCCACATGACATGAATGACATCTAGATTTTCCCTCAATGCTTTTTGGGCTATTATCCTAAGTAGGTTCTTGATTAGTATGGTATCTAGATATGCCATCAATGATTATAGGCCACAATTTTGAAACTTTCCATTAGTATTAGGGTCATCTCTAGCATGAAGTGAATGACTATGTGATTAAAAGCTATTATGAAAAGATCATGAACGGTGAAAGGTTTTCTCACACATGATCTAAGGAGCTATCCTATGATAATACAAGTGGTGATTACCTATGTCTTTTAAAGATAACACAAGTTAAGATTAATAACTACTCTGTGGGATTTATGATTAGCACCAAGAGGATATTGAGATGGAAGCTCTCCCGAGTTGAGGTCGGGTTTCTAGTAATAATCTCCTTATCCCTTACCTATATGCCCCCATTGGATGATTGTCTAGAAAGACATTAGCTAATGGATCCACTTTAGCTTAGATTAATAGTTCTACCTTGGCAAGTAGGACAACCATTTTCCGCGTGGGAGACATCGGGGTTCCATGTTATAGCTTGCATGGCCTCTGACTTAATGAATTTTTGTACTAATGCATACTCTTGCATATATTTCCTCAAATGTAATGACCAACCTTACAGATTCGCACTTCCGTGGATAGGGATCTCATATAGAAGATTCAAGATTGGTGAGTCCTCATGTTCCAGGACCAAGCCTTTACTTCATTATGTCTTTACTTTGAGTTTTGGAACTTGATGTACGGGCTACGTCCTGATTTCTTCTTATGTACTAGATTGCTTTGAGATTATGTTTAGACTTCTGCTTTTCTCTATAAAACTTTTATATGTTGAAACTATCTTTTAGATATTCTAAACTCTATGATCTTATATGATGCATGCTAAGTGGCTTGTGTGGGGACTCTCGGGGTCCTATACGTCATTTTACGCCTAGGGTCTACCTTGGGTCGTGACAAACTTGGTATTCAGAGCAAAAGGTTTAGAAAGGTCCTAGGATGTCTCAAAAGCCACGTCGAGTAGAGTATTGTTCATGAGTGTGAAGCGTGCCACATTTATGAATGAGAGGTTATAAGATGCTTAGGAAGTTTCACTTCTTTCATTACTCCTAAAGTCATGCGATGGAGTATAACTCAAGGTGTCTTTTTCTCCTAACCCCTAATTATTCTTTTCAGTATATGCCTCCATGAAAGAATCTCATGGAAAGGAATAGAAATGTTCGTAAAAATGTAAAACAAGAGGTTCCCCAAGTGTCGGTCAACCCTTTGGCCGAGCAAGTGGCTAATGATGAGTTTTAAGCCGCATTTCATGCATTGTCCAAAGCTATGATGGATCATGCAAATAGAGAGGTTGTGGCTCACATGAACCCAAGGGTCGGTACGGCAGCAACAAGGGTGAGGAACTTTATTAGAATGAATCCTCCGGAATTGCATGGGTCTAAGATTGAGGAAGATCCCCAAGAGTTCATTGATGAGGTGTATAAGGTGTTGATGATCATGGCAGTGATGCTAGTGGAAAAGGAAGAATTGGCCACTTATCAACTTAAGGGTGTTGCTCATGTTTGGTTCAACCAATGGAAAGAAGAGAGGGCGGTAGATGAGGGTCCTCTTGATTAGGAGAAATTTAAGGTTGCTTTTCTTGAAATGTTCTTTCCCCTTGAGATTAGAGAGGCAAAGGTGCTCAAATTCATTAACCTTCTTCACCAAGGAGATATGAGTGTAAAGGCGTATGCTTTGAAATTCACACAAATATCTAAATATGCTCCAACTATAATTGCCGATTCAAGGGCAAGGATGAGTAAGTTTGTGTCGGGTGCTTTCGACTTAGTGGTCAAAGAATGTCTAACCACCATGCTTGTTAAGGAGATAGATGTCTCTTATTTTATGGTGCATGCACAACAAATAGAAGAAGAAAAGCTTCAGGAAAAAACTAGGGATTCAAAGTGGGCAAGAAAGGATGATGGTGATTCTTCACATTCAAGGTTTGATGGAGGCAATCGTTTCCAATGTAAGGGTAGTAGTGAGAAAATAAGGCCCGAGTGTCATGAGTGTGGGAAAAGACATAAGGTGAGTGTCTAGCCGGTTCAAATGGGTGATTTGGTGTGGAAAAATATATCATAAGATAAGGAATTGTCCTCGGTTGCTAGGAATGAGAGAGATAATCGTCGATGGGCCCAACCCTACCCTTCCTACAGTTCTAGTAATGGTCAGAAACAAGGTAGCTTTTATGCTCTTCCAACTCAACAAGATCATGAGGGTTCCCCGGACGCGGTAATTGGTAAGTTAAGGCCTTTTAGCTTGTGGTTATGCATTTCTTGATATTGAGTGTTTCATTGGATATGGTAAGACTCAATCTATGGAGATTGTGTTTGGAGTAGTCCTTGAAATCCTTGTGGAAACTTCTTAAGAGTTTACTCATATCAATGGTTTAGTGGTTAAGACGTTAGTACTACGGTTGGATTGAGGGAGATGGATTTGAAAATACTAGTGGGGTTTTCTCCCAAGGGGGAGATAGTGTGCTTCATGATTGGTACGTGAGTAGAACTATGTTGGTTTTGGAAGAGTTCCTTGTTATGGTTTGGTGGGTAAAAGTTTGGAGGCGATGTGACTTCATAGTATCCCTATCTCTTTCCATTATCTTTTAGTCTAGCTTGAGGTCTTAGCCCCTCATGGTTCATTCTTTAGGAGTCGTGTGTTTCATTCATTCTCATGTTTCCTTGTGCGTGCATGCTCATGAAAATTTTGATTTTGTCAAAGATATGATTTAGCTTGATTGATTGTCTCATGATTATGTACATTTAATTATGAATTGCATATAGACCTTATGAGAAGCTATTTTCAACATGATTTAGCTTGGAGTTGAAGTTTCCTCCTCGGATATGTGCATTTATGTGATTGCATTCATGTTGGACTTTCTATGTCTAGTTCTTATCTTACTTATGATGTTTTGAATATGCTTTAGCTTTGAGTCGAGGTTCCTCCTTGGTTATGTGCATTTTTTATGAAGTTGCATTAATGATTGGGTTGTTAGTTTCTCTCCTACTCTTTTTGTGCTAGGTTGAGTTCCATTCGAGGACAAATGTTCCCAAGGGGGAGATACTGTAACACCTCGAATTTGAAAAAGGCTAGGAAGTGGTTTAGCAGGCTTGTCAAGAACCCAAAACTGGACAATGGGACCCTCCACGGAGCCCTAGATGGGCCATGAAAAGGACCATGATCTGTTACTCATGACAAGAAGGCAGAACCTACCCCAAGTAGGTTCCCTCCCACAGACCCCTAGACGGGACGTGAAGAGGGAGATGGGTCGTACAAGTGGTCGTCCAGTGGGAAAAGTCAGCAAGGGCCACGGGCATCACAACGGCCCGTGAAGCCCCCACACGGACCATGAAGTCATCCGTGAAGGGTTTTCATTAGACTTAAAGTTTAGGGTCAACTTCAAATGATCATATATTTTAGCAAAAAATGAATTAAGTAAGCCATGACCTATCAAATTAAAGATCTTTGAGTCCTCTTTCCAACGCCACTAAGTTTGCCTAATTCCAAGCTCAGAGTAAAAAGTTATGCCCAAAATATTGAAGCCCTGTCGGACATAAATTCTTCACGACCCGTTAGATGGGCCATGGTAGTGCATGACGGGCCGTTAAGATCTCCTTGATGCCAGTTTTAGGTCAGGGACTTCTAGGTCTTTTCCCAATTGTTTTAACTCAATACAATGTCATTTTTCTGCTACCCAAACCCCTATATAATGATTTTAAGCCCCTAAATCACCCAAACTCAATTCATTCTCTTAAATTTCCAAAAGAAGATCAAGCTCCTCCTCTCAAATATTTCTCTCTCTAGAAGTTGAAGAAGAAAGCTAGGGTTTGAAGATCAAGCCTCTTAATCCTCCATTGCTTCCAAGCTTTTGGTATCAAGGTATGCTATTTTTCATCCATGGAACCCTTTCCTCCATGGAGTTCCTAAATTCTCCAATTTTCAAGTTAGAAATCTCCAATTGAAGTTAGGGTTTTTTTCCATGTCATGGTTTCCTTTCAATATTGATTTGTTTGATTGATTTATGAAATTTTATGCATGAAAGTAATTGCATGTTTTTAAGTTGACTTCCTATGAACCCATGCAGAACCCATGTTTTTAAAGCTATGTTGATATAATGTGGGTCTAGAACTATGAAAGATTAATTTATGAAAATATGCATGTCTTCTCTTTATGAATTTGGTGTAAATGAATTTGAAGATGCTTTGACTTTGAAAATATGATGAAGCTTATGAATTATTGAAAAGAATGCATGTTCATGAAAGTATGTTTATGACTTCAGAAATCTTATAGATGAGATTGTCTATATGTTCTATGAAGCTTGGCCACTTGACATGAATAACATCTAGATTTTCCATCAATACTTTTCGGGATATTTTCCTAAATTAGGTCTTGATTAGTATGATATCCGGATATGCCATCAATGATTATAGGCCACGATTTCAAAACTATTTCCATTAGTATTACGGGCATCTCTAGCATGAAGTTAATGATTATTGTCTAAGAAGCTATCCTATGATAAGACAAGTGGCGACTACCCATGTCTTTTAAAGATAACACAAGTTAAGATTAATAACTACTCCGTGGGATTTATACTTAGCACCGAGAGGTTTTTGAGATGGAAGCACTCCCGAGTTGAGGCCCGGTTTCTAGTAAGAATCTCCTTATCCCTTACCTATGTGCCGCCATAGGCTAATTCTCTAGATAGACATTAGCTAGTGGATTCACTTTAGCTCAGGTTCATGTGTCTACCTTGGCAAGTAGAACAACCCTTTACGGTGTGGGGAACACCAAGGTTTCATGTTATAGCTCGCATGTCTCTATGTCTATTAAGGCTACTTCCCACAATAATAATGAACTAAGGTCACTTGAAGAAGTATCTCACATGTGTTCAAAGACGGTTTTACTTGCATTGATCATGATTTCGTTTTATGCTTTCTAACCCTCTTATCTTATGTTTTAGCTTGGTCTTTGAATATCACGAAAAATGTCCTTTTTAGCATGATTTCATACTTTTATGCATGGCTACTTACTGCATTTTTGTATTATCGCATACTCTTGCCTGAATTTCCTCAAATGTAGGGACCAACCATACAGATTCGCACTTCTGTGGCTAAGGATCTATATAGAAGATTAAAGATTGGTGAGTCCTCATGTTCTGAGGACCAAGCCTTTACTTCACTATGTCTTTACGTTCAGTTTTGGGACTTGATGTACGTGCTACGTCTTGATTTCTTCTTATGTACTAGATGGCCTAGAGACAATGTTTAGACTTTTGTTTTTCTCTATAAAACTTTTATATGTTAAAGATGTCTTTTAAATCTTTTAAACTCTATGATCTTGTATGATGCATAATAAGTGGCTTGTATGGGGCCTCTTGGGGTCATATACGTCATGTTACGCCTAGGGGCTACCTTGGGTCGTGACATTAGTCCCCGCTATGTGGGCCCAAATTAGATTTTGAGACGTATTGGTAAATTTTCTTATTAGCTTAATTTGCCTAATGACTTAGCATCGCAACATCTGGTTTTCTATATCTCCTTGTTGAAGAAATGTGTTGGTGATCCGACATCTATAGTACCACTGGAGAGCCTTGGTATAATGGAGAGTCTTATTTATGAAGAAGTCCCGGTGGAGATTCTAGACTGGCAAGTTCGGAAGTTGGAAACGAAGAAGTTGCTTTCGTGAAGGTTCCTTGGATGAGTCAGTTAGTTGAGGGTGCAACTTGGGAGTCCGAGGTCGATATGATATCACGTTATCCTCATCTCTTTACATCCATCCCTACTCTATCTTGAGGTATTTATTTCCATATGGTTTACTCTTTTGTTTTCATGTTTTAGTTATTCTTATGTTTCCTCATGCATGCATGCTCATGAAATCTTGCTTTGAGAAAATGAGCTAACTTGATTGATTTATCCATGTTTATGTGCATTTGAGAATGAATTGCACATAGGCCTTATGAAATGATATTTTGGATACGCTTTAGCTTGGAGTCAATTTTTCCTCCTGGATATGTGCATTTATGTGATTGCATTCATGCTGGGATGTTGCATCTTCTTCCTACCCTCCTTACGATGTCTTGAGTTCCGTTCGAGGATGAATGTTCCCAAGGGGGGATATTGTAACACCTCGGATTTGGAAAAGAAAGAAAAATGTAGATTTGGGTTAAGGTTTGTGTCTACGGGTCCCATCTACGGATCGTAGAAGCTTCTACAGGCAGTAGATGGCAACTGTAGGTGGTGGGAAAATATTTTTTCAAATAAAGTCCCAGTACCCTTTTTAAGGTCCACCAGGATGGTCCATCAATCTTTTTACAATTCGTAGATAGGTCTCGTAGGTGAGTCCCAGACTTAGTGATATTTTGAGCGTCAAAGTTGGGTTCTCCGAATGGCACGTACAGACCTACAAACTATACATGGGACCTGTCAAAGATGGGTGAATTTCTAGGTCCCAATAACATTTCTATGGGTGACCAGTATGGTCCATAGAAGGACCTACGGACTGTAGGTCTAACCCGTAGGATCAAGTCGACTGTTATTTTAAAGGGGCTTTTGGGTATTTTCCTAATTGTTTTAACCCAATACTATGTTGTTTTACCTTCCACCCTAGGTCCTATATAAACATTTTAACCCAAATTACCCATTGGAACTCATTCTCCTAAATTCCCAGAACTTGACCAAATTCATCCTCTCAAATTCTCTCAGATCTAAAGAAGAAGAAGAAGAAGAAGAAAAGCTAGGGTTCTATTCAACTCTCCAAATTCTATTTTTTCTCCGGCTTAAAGGATCAAGGTATGTGTGTATTCACCCATGGCGTCCTTTCCCCCATGGGATCCCTAAAGATTACAAGTTCCCAATGCAATCTTCAAATTATCAAATTAGGGTTTCAATCCAATGAATTTGGGTTTATCCCCATTATGATTTATCATGATTAATTAAGTCTTCTAATACATTAATTGATTTTAATCTATTATATTTAGTTGAAATTGCACTTGCCCATGCATAAATTATGCTTTTCATTCATGATCTTATGATAAACCCATGAACTATGATTTATGAATTTATGAAGATATGCATGTCCTTTCTATGGAATTGATATGAATGATTTAAGGTTACTTCGAAAGTGAAGCATTAATGTTTTTTTTGTAAAGGTTATTCTCACATGAAAGATTCATAATGAAATTTATTCTCTACTAAATTTGAATCAAGATTTAGTAGCTATTCTAAATGAACTCTAGCTTTGGATTGGCTACTTAATTGTGTCTTTCGATGGATAATAAGATAAAAATGACCAATGACTATTCCATGGGATTTATGCTTAGCACCGAGTGGACTAGCAGTGATTACCCATGTCCCATAACTATGTGCCACCATAGGTTTGTCTTAGATATACATAAGCTAGTGGATCCACTTTAGGTCAAGTTTATTGTTCTTACCTTGTCAAGTACGGACATCTCTTTTCAGTGTGGGAAAGACATTAGATTCCATGTTATAACTCACATGGTCTATGTCGGTTAATAAAAAACTTCCCACAATAATAAACTAAGGTCACTTTCTAAAAGTACCTCCTGGGTATTTTAAAGATATTTAGTATACCACCTCATATTCGAGAAAGGCTAGAAAGGGGTCAAGTGGGTAAGTCACAAACCCAAAAGTTGACCATGGAACCCTCCGCGTAGACCTAGTAGGGCCATGAAGGGGACCACGGTCCATTAATAAGCTCGTGAAGGTCTTCCAGAACCTGCCCCAGGTAGGCTTCACCTTGAAAGACACTCAGATGGCCCGTGGTGTCGGGCAGTCAAAGGGGTCTTCAGGTGGGTCAATTAGAAGGGGGTTCTCCCCTAGTCATTAGTCAAGGACCACAGACGTCTAAATGGCCCTTGAAGCCCCAAACGAATCGTGAAGGAGGTTTATCATACTTAGAGTTGAGGGTCAATTTCAAATGATCATATCTTTAAGCACAAAATGAATTAGTTGGCCCATGACCTATCAAATTAACGATCTTAGAGTCCTCCTTCCAACTCCACCAAGTTTGCCTAATTCCATGCTCGGAGTAAGAACTTATACCCAAAATAATGAAGCCTTGTCGAGCAAAGTTTCTTCACGACCCGCTAGCCGGGCCGTGGTGCTTTAGAGGGACCGTCTAGGTATTCCAGTGAACAAATTCGACAGTTTTAAGTCAGGGCCCTTTGGTTCTTTTTCCAATTTTTTTAACTCAATACTATGTCATTTTACCCTTTTACCCTAAGCCCTATATAATTATTTTTAACCCCTAAATCACCCAATTTAATTTGTTCTCCTGAATTCTCCAAAGTTGATCAAGCTCCTCCTCTCAAATATTTCTCTCTCTAAGGAAGAAGAAGAAGTCAAGTTAGGGTTTCAAGATCAAGCCTCTAATTAACGAATTTTCTTAAGGGATTTGAACTCCAAGGTATGAAAGTGTTCACATATGGAGCTCTTTCCTCCATAGGGTTCCTAAATTCTCCAATTTACAAGTTAGAAATCTCTAAAAGTTAGGGTTTTTTCCATACCCTGGGATCCTTCCAATGTTGATCCAATTGATTGTTTTATGACTTTTTATGCATAAATTGAAGTAATTGCATGTTTTTAAGATGAATCCCCATGAACCCAAGCATAACCCAAGTTTTCTAAGCTATGATGATATAATGTGCGTCTTGAACTATGAAAGATGAATTTATGAAGATATGCATGTTTTATGAAAGTAATGCTTATGACTCAATAGAGTTTATAGATGAATGTATCTATATGTTCTATGAAGTTTGGTCACATGACATTAATGACATCTAGATTTGCCCTTAATGCTTTTAGGGCTATTTTCCTAAATTAGGTCTTGATTAGTATGGTATTGGATATGCCATTAATGATCATAGATCACGCTTTCAAAATTATTTCCATTAGTAGTAGGGCATTTCTAGCATGAAGTGAATGACTTTGGGCCTTAAAGCTTTTATGAAAAGATCATGGATGCGGAAAGGTTTTCTCATGTATGGTCTAAGGAGCTACAGTATGATAAGACAAGTGGCAACTACCCATATCTCTCAAATATAAGACAATTTAAGATTAATAACTATTCCATGGGGTTTATGCTTAGCACCGAGAGGATATTGAGATGGAAGCTCTCATATAGCTTGAGGTCAGGTTTCTAGCAATCTCTTTATCCCATACCTATGTTCTCCCTAGGATGATGGTCTTAGATGGACTTAGCTAGTGGATCCACGTAAGCTATAAGTTGATGGTTCTACCTTGGCAAGTAGGACACTCTTTTTTCAGGGTGTTAGAAGTACACTAGATTCCATGTTATAGCTCACATGGTCTCTATTTCAGTTAAAGCTACTTTACACAATAATGATGAGCTAAGGTTACTTCAAGAAGTATCTAACATGTGTTCGAAAATGATTTTATTGCATTGACCATGATTACGGTTTTTGTTTCTAACTCTCTTATCTTATGTTTTGACTTGGTGTTTGCATATCACGAAAAGTTATTTTAGCATGATTTCATCAATTCTATGCATGGCTATCATACTTGGTACATTTTAGTACTAATGCATGCTCTTTTCTATGTTTCTAAAATGTAGAGTCCAAAGTTCTAATTTCCCATCTCCGTGGCTAGGGATCACCTAGTAGATATTGAAGATTTTTGAGTCCTCATATTCCGAGGATAAAACCTTTATTGCTTATTGTCTTTATATTATTAGAGATTGTATGTGATGTACGGGTTATGTCCTAATCACTCTTTATGTAATAGATGGCTTTGGAGAATATGTAGACTTCCACTTCATTTTTACAAAACTCTTTTATGATATAAACTCTTTTTTAAACTCGTTAGATGCTATTATCTTTTTTATGTATGCTAAGTGTCTTATGTAGGGCCTCTCGGGGTCTTATACGCCATATCACATCTAAGGTGTACTTTGAGTCGTGATGAACTTGGTATTTAGAGCACAAGGTTTAGAATGGACCTAGGATGTCTTATAAGCCACGTCGAGTAAAGTCTTGTTCATGAGTGTGAAGCGCACCACATTTATAGATGAGATGCTATAAGATGTTTAGGAAGTTCAACTTCTTTCCTTACTCTAAAGTCGTGCGATACACTATAACTCTAGGTGTCCTTCTCTCCTAACCCCTACTAATGCTTTTCAGAATATGCCTCCATGAAGGAATCTCGTGAGAAGGAATGTTCGTGAAAATGTGAGACAAGAGGTTCCCATATGTCGATCGACCCTTTGTCTGAGCAAGTGAGTAATGATGAGCTACGAGTCACATTTCATGTATTGGCCAAAGCAAACATGGCTCAAGCAAATAGGGAGGTTGTGGCTCCCATGAACCCAAATGTGGGTACGAAGGCAACAAGAGCGAGAGACTTTCTAAGAAAAATCCTCCATAATTTCATGGGTCTAAAGTTGAGGAAGATTCTCAAGAGTTCATTGATAAGGTGTACAAGGTCTTGATGATCATGGGAGTGACGCTGGTGGAAAAGGAGGAATTTTCCACTTACCAACTCAAAGGTGTTTCTCAAGTTTTGTTCAACCAATTGAAGAAAGAGAGGCCGGTAGATGTGGGTCCTCTTGATTGGGAGAAATTTAAGGTTTCTTTCCTTGATAGGTTCTTTCCCCTTGATATGAGGGAGGAAAGGTGCTTGAGTTCATTAACCTTCGTTAAGGGGCTATGAGTGTGAAGGAGTATGCTTTGAAATTCACAGAATTGTTTGAATATACTCAAACTATGGTTGCCGATCCAAGGAAAAGGATGAGTAAATTTGTGTCGTGTGCTTCCGACTTAGTGGTCAAAGAATGCCTAACTTCCATTCTTGTTAATGAGATGGATGTCTCCCATTTGATGGTTCATGCACAAAAAATAGAAGAAGAAAAGCTTAAGGGAAAGCTAGGGATTCAAAGAGGGCAAGAAGGGATAATGGTGAATTCTCACATTCAAGGTTCAATGGAGGTAATCGTTCTAAAGGTAAGGGTAGTAGTGAGCAAAGATGGACCGAGTGTCAGGAATGTGGGAAAAGATATAAGGGCGAGTGTCTGTCGATTCAAATGGATATTTTTGGTGTGGAAAGAGTAGTCACAAGGTGAGAGATTTCCCAATTCTTACTGCTAAGGGTAGGGAAGGTAAAAATATTCAATCTAGTGGTTTCGATCCAAGTGTCGCGAAGCAAGATAGGTTTTATGCACTTTAGACTCGACAAGATCAGGAGGGTTCCCCGGATGCGGTAATTGGTGAGTTATGGTCTTTTAGCTTATGGGTATGTATTGTTTGACATTGAATGTTTCATTGGGTATGGTAAGACACCATGTATGGTGATTGTGTTTGGAGTAGTCCTTAAATCCTTGTGGAAACTTCTTAAATATTTACTTGTATCAATGGTTCAGAGGTTTTTAAGACTTGGGTGTTAGGCTTCGGTTGAGGGATATGGATTTGAAAATACTAAGGAGGTTTTCTTCCAAGGAGGAGATAGTGTGCTTCATGGTTGGTGTGTGTAGAATTATGTTGATTTTGTAAGAGTTTCTTGTTGTGGTTTGGTATGTGAAAGTTTGAAGGCAATGAGATGTGTTAGTACCTATCATTTTCCTTTATCGTCGAGTCTAGATTTAAGCCTTAGCCCTTATGGTTCACTCTTTAAGACTCGTGTGTCTTAATACTCATGTTTCCTTATGCATGCATGCTCATGAAAATTTTGGTTTTTCAAAGATATGATTCAGCTTACTTGATTGCTTCACCTTTATGTGCATTTGAGTATAAGTTGCATATGGACCTTATGAAATGATGTTTTCAATATGTTTTAGCTTGGAGTCAAGGTTCCTGCTTGGTTATGTGCATTTTGATGAAGTTGCATTAATGTTGGATTGTTAGTTTCTCTCCTACTCTTTCCATGCTAGTTTGTGTTCCATTCAAGGACAAATGTCCGAAGGGGGAGATATTGTAACACTTACGATTCAAGAAAGGTTAGAAAGGGGTCAAGCGGTAATTCACAAACCCAAAAGTGGATCAAGGTTTCACTCCCCGAGCCTACACCCTGGACGTGGCCGGCACTCGAGAACCATCAGTACTCCCCAAATAAACCCTTGCATTTGCTCAATACTCAGCGGAAGATTTACTCAACAACATAGGACCTCGAATACATGTATTTACTCATAAGATCTCATTGATAAACAAGTATAACTCAAAACCATGTTATATACTCAAATAACATAAATGTTCAACTAAAAGTCATTAAAACATCAACAAGGAAAATTGGGAAAAGACTCCTTAACTACTACTGTCTACGAAAGCTCTAAATACTATGATAGATGTCGGGACAAAACCCACGACATCTTAATAAAACTGAAATGTAAATGTGGAACCCTCCGTAAAGCAAGGAGGCTCAGCAAAGCTAGCTGGAATGCAAAAAGGTATTAACGAAGCACCTGTTGATGACCCTGAACACAAGTATCTGCATCATGAAAAGACGCAGGTCGAATGACATCAGTACATTGAATGTACGAGCATGTCAGGGGAAAACTGAAAACAGTAGATAACTAAAATGATATTGTAGGAAGACATACTCACCTTATCTCAACTCAAATGTGAAAGAAACAATAAAAGATGCAATATATGAAGCACTTAAAACAGTAAATATCAACTCAATATGTATTAAAAAAATACAATTAGAAACTTTTTACTCTTATTTAGGAGATTCTCTAACCGACAATCATCACTATGAGTTATGTGATGATACATCGTCTCGCCCATGCTACCAGAATTGTCCTATACCTTTTTGGGGCATAGAACACCTCAACTAAGTGGATTCACTAAGCTATGCTTAAAAGCAATAAGGAATTATCTAAAAAGTATGATAATACCCATGTTGGCATAAATGGTTTATTAGGATTTTAAGTTGACGGAACTCATCCCCATATCAGTGCTTAATACTACTCACAATAATATATATAACTCATGCTCAAATGTTTAAAACATAACTCTTTCTCAATTGAGGTAATTGCTTAAAAGATCCTCTTAAAAGAGGTAAGACTCTTGACACTCTTCTAAGCATGTAAACTCCTTTTAGAAATTGGTGTTCTCTCTTTTAAATGTAAAAGTATTACATAACTGGAATACTTAGTTCCCTTATACTCATTTTGAAACATGAAACTCAACTCTCCTCATTCTCATACTCATTTACTCAAGTCTTAAAACAAGTTATAGACAATTGAACAACACTTCCCAAAAATGAACGTCTTGAACTTTCCTCTTAACTTTACCTTGATTTGAAATGTGAATTTAGGAGTTCTGATTAAAATATATAGGATCTCTCAATGATTAATGAAGGCTTGGATAGTTAGTATAAAGAAGAGAGTGAAGACACGATTTGAAAGAACGCATACAGGATGAAAAATAGAGATGAAAGGGGTCAGACGACCCTAGCGTATTGCTAGCGCAGGGTGCTAGGCCTTAAACTACCTTCGGTAGTTTGGGGCACACAGTTGGCGTGACGAGCCAGGCCCCAAACTACTGAGTAGTAGTTTGGGTGCATTGTTGGCGTGGCACCCCACCCCTTTACACAGATTTTTAACAAATCTTCTTGCTCCAATTCAAGGCCAAACTCATCTAGAATCGAATGATTTACCTCCAAACTCATTTGGATTCATAAACCCAACACTAATAATTGAAAACCCACTCAAATTCTATAAAGAACTTCACTCATTCGCAAAACCCTCACCTCAAGAACTCAACAAGACTCCATTATTAAAGAATGGGGTCAAAACTCAAGAACTTCTCAAGAAACTCAATCAATAAACTTCAAGAACGAAATTTACAGATGAAACCACATGACTGTCATAGGGAGCACAAACCCAACTCTATGAAAGGTTACATACCTCAAAAGAACTATGTTCTTGGTGAAAATCCTCAAAACTTGAATGAACGCTTGAGACCTTCTTTTTCTTTTCTCCTCCTGTTACCCTTCTCCCAACCCTAAGTATTTAGGAGTGAACAGAAATGGATCTCAATCAGTTTAGACCCCTATTTGAGTGATAAAAATGTTTAGGTCTAGTGGGGGTAAGGAAAAGACCCAAATAACCCTCCTTAAAAAGGATGAAATGCCTTAACTAGAGAGGTTGCACTCAAACGGGCTTCACTCTTTCATTCAAACTCAAAATTTAGCAAACTCAGCGGCATTGGAAAGATGAATCAAAGACCTTCGATTTGATACCTCATGGCCCACCTAACTCATCCAAGCTGAAGTTTTACCTATAAAAATCTCTAGTTGACTTTTTGAAGTATGAGATTTTACAATATATCCCCCTTGGGAACATTCATCCTCGAATGAGATCACACTAAGACAAAAGGGAAATAGGAAACATCTAACAACCCTAACTCAAGTACACAACATGCAATTCACATAACTCAACATATTAACTTAAATAGTACTTTATAATGGATTAGTACCTTGATTTGGAATTTCTCCAAAAGGGAAGAGATGTGGGAATCTCTTCTTCATATCCTCCTCAGCCTCCCAAGTAGATTCCTCAACAAATTTTTTCTTCTATGAAACTTTGACTGATGCAACCTCCTTGGTCCTCCCTGATGATCAAGAATCTGAACGGGTATCTCCTCATAAGATAGGCTATCCTTGATACCAATATTCTCAGTAGGCACCATAAGTGAAGGATCGTCCATACACTTCTTCAACATAGAATGGTGAAACACCGGATGAACTTCTACTAACTTTGACGGTAGCTCCAATTCACAAGCTACATTGCCAACTGTCTTAGATAACCGGCAAGGACCAATATACCGGAGACTGAGTTTCCCCTGCTTGCCAAATCTCATAACACCCTTCATGGGTGAAACCTTCAAGTAAACCCAACCATCCACCTCAAACTCTAAGTCTTTTCTCTTAACATCTGTATAGTATTTCTAATGACTTAGCGTTGTCTTTTACCTTTCCTGAATAATCTTCACCTTCTTCATTGCTTGATAAACCAAATTTGGTCCAATCAACTCGGCTTCACCAACCTCAAACAAACCAATAAGAGATCTACATCTTCTAATATAAAGAGCCTTATAAGGAGCCATTTGTATACTAGAGTAATAATATTGTTGTAAGCAAACTTTATGAGAGGTGAGTATGTTATTTACCCATGTTGGCATAAATGGTTTATGAGGATTTTGAGTTGTCTTAACTCAACTTCATATCAGTGCTAAATACTACTCACAATAACATATATAACTCATGCTCAAATGTTTAAAACATAACTCTTTCTCAATTGAGGTAATTACTCAAAAGATTCTCTTAAAAGAGGTAAGACTCTTGACACTCTTCTAAACATGTAAACTCCTTTTAGAAATCAGTGTTTCTCTCTTTTAAATGTAAAAGTATTACATAACAGGAATACTTAGTTCCCTTATACTCATTTTGAAACATGAAACTCAACTCTCCTCATTCTAATACTATTTATTCAAGTCTTAAAACAAGTTATAGACAATTGCAAAACAGTAAATCTAAAAAATGACACAAAAGGACGTCTTGAACTTTCCTCTTAACTTTACCTTGATTTGAAATGTGAATTTAGGAGTTATGATTAGAATATATAGGATCTCTCAATGATTAATGAAGGCTTGGATATTTAGTATAAAGAAGAGAGTGAAGACACGATTTGAAAGAACGCATACGGGACGAAGAATAGATACAAAAGGGGTCAGACGACCCTGGCGTATTGCTGGGGTAGGGCACCGGGCATCAAACTACTGAAGGTAGTTTGCGGCACAGTGCTGCGTGATGCGCCAGGCCCCAAACTACAAAATAGTAGTTTCAGTGCACTGTTGGCGCGGTGCCCCACCCCTTTACCCAGATTTTTGATGAGTTTTCTTGCTCCAATTCGAGGCCTAACTCATCTAGAATCAAATGAGTTACCTCCCAAACTCGTTTGGATTCATGAACCCAACACTAGTAATCGAAAACCCACTCAAATTCTATCAAGAACTTCCCTAATTCGCAAAACCCTCACCTCAAGAACTCAACAAGACTCCATTATTAAAGAATAGGGTCAAAACTCAAGAATTTCTGAAGAAACTCAATCAATAAACTTCAAGAACAAAATTTACAGATAAAACCAAATGACTGGCATGAAGGATAACAAACCCAACACTATGAAAGATTACATACCTCGAAAGAACTAAGTTCTTGGTGAAAATCCTCAAAACTCAAATGAACGCTTGAAAACTTCTTTTTCTTTTCTCCTCCTATAACCCTTCTCTCAACCCTAAGCATTTAGGACTGAATAGAAACTGATCTCAATTAGTTTAGACCCCTATTTGAGTGAGAAAAATGTTTAGGTCTAGTGGGGGTAAGGAAAAGACCAAAATAATCCTCCTTAAAAAGGATGAAATGCCTTAACTAGAGAGGTTGCACTCAAACGGGCTTCACTCTTTCATCCAGACTCAAAATTTAGCAAACTCAGCGGCGTTGGAAAAATGAATCAAAGACCTTTGATTTGATACCTAATGGCCCACCTAACTCATCCAAGCTTAAGTTTTACTTTCTAGTTGACCTTTCAAAGTATGAGATTTTACAATATCTTCCCCTTGGGATCATTCATCCTTGAATGAGATCACACTAAGACAAAAGGGAAATGGAAAGCATATAACAACCCTAACTCAAGTACACAACATGCAATTCACATAAGTCAACATATTAACTTAAATAGTACTTTACAATGGATTAGTACCTTGATTTTGAATTTCTCGATAAGGGAAGAGATGTGGGTATCTCTTCTTCATATCCTCCTCAGCCTCCAAAATAGCTTCCTCAACAAAAAATTTCTTCCATAAAACTTTGACTGATGTAACCTCATTGGTTCTCCCTGATGATCAAGAATCTGAACGGGTATCTCCTCATAAGATAGGCTATCCTTGATACTAATATTCTCAGTAGGCACAATAAGTGAAGGATCATCCATACACTTCTTCAACATAGAATGGTGAAACACCGGATGAACTTCTACTAACTCTGAGCTCCAATTCATAAGCTACATTTCCAGCTCTCTTGGATATCCGGTAAGGACCAATATAGCGGGGACTAAGTTTCCCCTTCTTTCCAAATCTCATAACTCCCTTCATGGGTGAAACCTTCAAGTAAACCTAGTCATCCACCTCAAACTCTAAGTCTCTTCTCCTAACATCTGTTTAGGATTTCTTGTCACGACCCGGGGTTACCCCTAGAAGTAACACAACGCAATTGACCCCGAAGGGGTCGCATACAAGCCTCATAGCACACATGAACATAAAAGCATAGGAAAATAGTGCGGAATTTAAAACTTTTCTTTACAATCGAGTCACACCTTAGTTCACAATTTAGGAAGAAGGGGGAAATCATGGGTCCAAGGGATATTTTCATCAAAACCCTTCAATACTCCATTAATACAATCATAAATCACCAAAATCAATCATACTAAACCTTAATTAAACAATTGAATTCATTTTGGAAGGAGACCCATGACTAGATTGAAAACATGATTTGAAGGGGCTTCTTGGTGATAGCTAACCAAGAATGAAAAGAATCCATACCCTATACTTAGAATCCCTTCAAATTCATAGGAAAAATCCCTCTTCTTGAAGCTCTAGATTGATCCCTTCCTTTGTTCTTCAATGGAGTCTAGAGGGAAGACTTTGGGAGGGAAAGTATTTGGGTTTTGATTTGGGGTTTTGAAATAATGAAGTTAATAATGAGTTTAATAGTTTTGATACTCTTAAAATACCATAAATAACTAATAATAACCGTCTATACACTTAAAACAATTAATAAACAATCTACCAAATGACCCTCAACCTTGCTGAGTCAAAACAAAAAAATGTAGGTGAGGACCACGCCCTAGACTCACGGACCGTAAGTCCAATGACGCACCATCCTATTGGTCTGTGGTCTGGGGCTGCAGCTTGCCACAAGGGGTCTGACCCATGGAGGCCATCCACGGACAGTGGATGGACCTACGGGGCGTAGACCCCTTCCGTGGTTCACCCCATTTTGGCCAAACTTCATGGTTCTTTGGGGTCTTGGGGTTAGACTTAGGGTCCTCCTCAAGGACCCCTAGGGTGGTCCTTAGGGAGTTGTACCTTGATGTTTGACCCCTAAACCCCTTAACCAAAGCTCAGAACAACATTAAACACCCTCAAACCTCACACCAACTCAAACACACATATGATAGGCTCTAGTTTCACCCACTAGATTTTAGGGTCGTTACATTTCTGATGGCTTAGCATTGTCTTTTACCATTCCTGAATAATCTTCACCTTCTTCATGGTTTGATGAACCAAATTTGGTCCAATCAACTCGGCTTCACCAAACTTAAAAAAATCAATAGGAGACCTATATCTTCTCCTATAAAGAGCCATTTAAGGAGCCATCTGTATACTGGAGTAATAGTTATTGTTGTAAGAAAACTTTATGAGAGGTAAGTGATCATCCTAATTACCTTTGAAATCGATCACATATGCCTTTGAAGGGTTCGAGAATTGGACTCAGTTAGGGCTTTACTTATATAGATTTAGTTTTCTCAAATGCTTATTTTATGCTAATAACTGATGTAAAACCCTTGATTTCCAGGTATATGGATTGAGGAACAAAGCATGGACACTAATTTACAAAAACAAATAAAGCAAGCTGAAAGAATGAAGAAAATCAAGCCTGGTGATCACCAAGTCCACTTGGCGAGTTGTCGAATGGCTATTTGACCACCTAAAGTTGCAGTGTGTCAAGCCTTGAAGGAAAGAACCAAGTTGGCGAGAGAAAAGAGAAGTCGGCGGATCGCCGAGTGGTTTCACAATGTAGTGTTGGATTTCCCAAAGTTACAGACCTTGAGGATGCTGAATGGCAAGGCAGAAGGGTGATGTAAATGACCAAAGGGTGGCTCGCCGAGTGGTTCGACGAGCCCGACTTACTTTGCTGAGTGACACTTTGCAGCAAATTTTTGGCAACTATAAGTACATTTTTGAACATTTAGTTTAGTATCTTAGCTCATATATTTTGAGTCTATTATTGAGTTTTGAATTGGTGAGACAGTTTTCTCTAGTTTTTCCTAAGTTTTGAAGAATTAAATTTTTTCACTATTGAAAAATTGGAAGTGGGTCTTTGAGATTCTTCGAATTGGAGAATTGTAAAGATGAATCTACACTTACCCAGTTGATGATGGATAATCAATTTGGTAATTGCTTTTACCTATTTATGATGTCTAGCTAAAATCGCAATTCTTGGGGTGTGATTATGTGATTCTGGGTTGATTTAGTTTATTGGTATTGCTAATTGTTAGTTTAAATTCTATTTAGAAGTGAGTTCAATTATTAATTGTGGTTTAATTTAAGAATTGTAGTTGCAAATGCAGTTCTACCCTTGTTTTTTTTCTTTCTCAAGAGAGAGGTTTTAAAACCAAACTTATTGATTGATGGTCTGTGGGTATTGGGTTGACCTAGGTCCAGCTCGAGAGAGTGAACCCTAAACCCAATCCCATACATTCAGCTAGAGAGAGTGAATGGACTAAGGTGTGGGTTGTTCTTATTTTGTATGCTTGTTGATGTTTGAGAGAAATCAACTTGAGTCGGGGTAAAATTTTTGAGAGAAAGTTTATCTCCTCTATAGCCTAGCTTACTCACTAACATCTAGTTATTTTCTAATAGTTGCAATTACCTATTTGTCTATAGTAGCCTATAATCGAATCACATCCCAAGAACCCGGCTCATTAATGTTATTTCGTATTGTTTGCCACTATTTGTAGTTGATAATTCCAAACCAAAACCCCCCATTTGACATTCGTGTCACCCCCTAATTTGAATAATGTCTTTATTCGATAATTTTTATTCCTATGACTTATTTAATCATGTTCATACTTCCCTATTGAATCTTAAACATGTACCGCTCCTTGTGGGATTCGACCCCAACTCATTTAGTTGGGTTTTATACTAATTAACAACCGCTGATTCTTAGAATTGGATGAAGTGTCATTGAAACATTATTAATCAAAATGGTGCAACTGCCGAGGAGTGGTGTTGTTTGAGATTCTTTTGGTGAAGTTGAATTTTGTTCTTTTTAATCATAGTTGAATCTACTTACTTTTAGTTTTGGTTTGTGTGTTACTGTTTAAAACAGAGGAGATGAGTGTCAACGTAAGCAATGGTAGCCAAGTGGCCCACCAAGATGACATCGGAAATCTTAATGATATCAATGAGCCGAATGTTAATGACCCTAATCTAGTGGGTAAAGTTGGTGTCATTCACTTGCCTCCAGCTGAAGGGAACGTTATGTTCCACATTACAAGCACCATGTTGCAACTCTTGCAATTGAAAGGGTTTTATGGTGGGTTGGCTCATGAGGATCCCCATGAGCATATAAGGAACTTTGTTGATGTTTGCAGGCCGTTCTCGTTTAAGAACATATCTCAACAGTCGGTCTGGTTGCGGTTGTTCCCATTTTCTTTAATGGGAGAAGCATGTAAGTGGTTGGCTGAATTGCCAAGAGACTCCATCACTTCGTGGTAAGTGTTTGTCACCTCATTTCAAGTGTCATTTTTCCCTCCTTCGAAGATAATGACACTTAGGGACAGCATCCAGAGCTTCAAGCGTTTGGAGAGTGAGCCAATCCATGAGACTTGGCTAAGATTTAAGAAGTTGGTGCTGCAATGCCCAACTCATGGTTTGCCCGACAACGTTTTGCTGCAATAAAGCCTTGATTCGGTGAACAAGGGAGTAGCTGACCAACTTTGTCCGGGAGGTTTGATGCAACAACCTTACATTATAGCATCCCAACTCTTGGATGGTATGACCAAAATTAATAGGGCATGGTACACCCGTGAAGATCAGGTCTCCCCTCTCACTTTTAAATTGACAAAGGAACAGCTTGAGAAAGATCAAGAGAGGGACCAAAACATGGCAAAGATGATAACCCAACTTGACATTTTGGCCAAAAATGTCATGGGAGTTGGTGCTAGGAGTGTCAATGTTGTGGGTATAGGTCATGTAAACCCCGAAGAGGCCAAGTTTGAAGCGTTATACAATGAGGAAGTGAACTTCCTAGCCAACCAAGGACGTGGTTATCGTGCGAACTACCCAAGGTCGGGTGGTAACCAAGGTTGAACAAGGATGAGGGCTGGAAAGATCGTGATAGAGAGTGGAGGGATCATAACCCCACTTGGAAGGAAAGAGATGGGCAGAAGGATAGGTATGTTCTTCCCCACGAGCATCAAAATCCCAAAGATTCTGAGGGTGGCCGGTCTGAGGAATTGCTCTCTCGTATTCTCAACAAGGTTGAAGGGTCCGATAAAATTTTAAAGGAGATGAAGAAAGATGGATCAACCCTTAACCATACGGTGACTTCTCATTTCGTCTCTATCAAGCAATTCGAGACCCAAATGGGTCAAATTGCTTCTCATTTAAACTTGAGACAATAAGAGGGGTTGCCTAGTTACACTATGGAAAACCCCAAAAATGAGGTTTGAGAGGTTTGAGCGAGGACTTGTGTCATGCCACGACCTTAACTAAGGCGCTGCTTGGGAGGCAACCCTGTTTTTTTTTTGTTTTTTTTTTGTTTTTGGAATAATGTGTGTTGATTGTGCAGGTTAAAGTATAGAATGTGTTTGAAAAGTGTATGTTGGCGAGCAAAATGTCCAGTCGGTGAATCGTCGAAGAGGTCGAAGAGCTTGACTTGGACCGCCATTTGACTCAAGAAATTATGAAGTTGGAGTCTGTAAAACTCGGTGAGCATGGACAAGTCGACAAATCGCCGAATAGGTCGGCGAGCCCGACTTTGTCCACCGTTTAAACCCCTAAATTAACTGGAGGTCCTGTAAAACACGACGAGGTAAGTACCCACTCGGCGTGTCGTCGAGTAGTTCGGTGAGGCAAAATAACATCGACGAAATGGTGCAAACTGAACGATTTTAAAAGGCCAAAGGTTTAAACTTTCAAACTCTTTCACATTCCCTCACTTTTAACTTCAATACAATCACACCCGCACTTTAAATTTCTTATATTCTTGCATTTTATCACTTTTTGTTGGTCATTCTTGTGTTTGGAGTTGGAAATCTTTGCCGCCTAGCATTTCAAATCGTAATTCGGCATTAAAGGTTGGTTTTCCGAACCCCAAACTTGTAATTAGCGGTTAAACTCATTTGCATTATTATAAATTGTGTTGATGTGTGTTGGGACTCTCTGAAATTGTAAATGTCTGCTTGTGTGCCTATATTAGTTTTGATATCGTGCCTAAATAGCCTAAATTGTTAATTTCCCAAATTTTGTGCTTTAAAATTGATCATAAATTGCTTGGTCGTGCTATTTTTGTTGTTGGGTCTAGTCGGGTGAAGTCTGAGTAACCCAATTTTGTGCTAAATGACGTGCTTTGCCCAATAATGGAGCGTTTCACGTCATTCTTAAGGGTTAAAGTTGTCAAATGGCCAATTTTGGCCAAATCGGGGAAATCTGAGTAACCCGGTGGCATGGGTCTAATGGGTCTGGGCTTAATTGAAAATGTGTGATGTTTGATTTTGTTTTTGGGGGCTGTGGGGTTGATTTTGTAAGTCGGGGTTGAAAATAGGCACATTGGGCAGTTTGGCGAGCTCGACCCAGCTCCCCAAACCACTCGACGGTTCGCCAAAGTTCAACCATATCGCCTTTAATTTCATGCTTTAAGTGATTTTGATTTTGTAACTTTTGGCGAGAAGCCTGAGTTCGCCGAGTGCACTCGGCGACTCACTGAAAGTCTTCTTTGATTGCCCTTTCTACGCCCCTAACCCCTAAAATGCACTATAACTTTTGGCGGGCTTGTCTGTGCTCACCGAATGAGGTCGGCGATTCACCGAAAGGCCCTTCTCATCTCCGACATACCATGTTTCTCGGAAATTTTTGCGCCAATCCTTTCGGCGAGCCCGATCTGGCTCGCCAAAGTGATTCGGTGACTCACCGATCGGTTCGGCATGTCTGTCTATAGTTTATTTTCAACATTTTTCTTGAATTGTTCTAACTTATTTTGGTTTTTTTTACAGATATGGCTAGACTAGAAGTGGCAATAGAGACAGGGGGGGGGGCCCCCCCCCCCC